>JAMWYP010000080.1:0-81383 GCA_025563575.1 Acacia pycnantha
CAAACGAAGAGACTGAACCGGTTTGATGTGTAGACCATGATGAACAGTACCCTTTAGATATCTTAGGATGCGCTTAACCCCTTGAAAATGTACCTCAGTGGGTTTAGAGAGAAACTGACTGAGTTTGTTGACAGAGTAAGCTATATCAGGCCTAGAAGTAGTTAAATATTGAAGAGATCCAACAGCTCTTCGATACAACGTTGGGTCTGTTAATTCTTTACCATCAAGAGCTGAAAAAGGCCGACCAGTGACCATAGGTGTAGGAACCGGGGCACAATCATACATGTTAAATTTTCTCAATAAATCTAAAATGTACTTAGTTTGAGTAATGTAAAGACTGGAGTGTTCCCTATGAACTTCTAAGCCCAGAAAGTAGTAGGGGATAGGGCCTAAGTCCTTGAGAGAGAAAATTGAATTCAACTTAAGAACAAAATGTTGAACAGTTCTTGGATGATTTCCAGTGATCAAGATGTCATCAACATAGATAAGAATAAATACCATGAGTTTGTGATCCTTGAGAAAGAATAGAGAAACATCACTGGAGGCATTTTGGAAACCCCAACGAAGCATAACATTTTTTAGACGATCGAACCACGCCGAGGAGCCTATTTGAGGCCATACAGGCCTTAGTAAGACGACGGATATGAGCGGGATGAACAGAATCAAAGAAACCCGGCTACTGCCTCATAAAACCTCCTCTTTGAGGTACCCATTGAGAAATGCGTTATTAACATCTAATTGGCGTATTTCCCAATTGAAAGATACAGCAAGAGTGAGATGAGTCGAATAGTAGTTGGTTTTACAACAGGACTAAATGTTTCACCATAGTCAATTCCAGCAGACTGTTGAAAACCTTTAGCAACTAACCTTGCTTTATGCTTCAAGATCGAACCATCACTATTAAACTTGGTTTTGAAAATCCATTTACAATCAACAAGCTTCTGGCCACTGAAAGGCACAAGAACCCAGGTCTGATTGCGACAAAGTGCCTCATATTCAGTCTGCATAGCACGCAGCCATGGAGGAGAGGCAAAAGCATCAATGACAGATCGTGGTTCTGAGGCGTGAGAGAGAGCAGACGGGGTTTCTGTGGCAAGAAGTCCGATGAAAGGGTATTTGGGTTTTGGTGATGCCGGATTTGGCTCGGTAGTCATCGGATGGACATTAGGAGGGGGATGGGAGAGGACGCAGGAGATGAGCTTTGGGAAGGTGATTGAAGAGATGGAGGTGACGGGAGAGAATCCGAGGGAGGGTCGAAGGTGAGGAATGACGTTGCGGGAGCCGGATATGGGAATAAAAGAAGGGGACGGATGTGGGGTTTGGTTGATGGGTGGCCGAGAGAGCGGGAGGAGTCGGATTTGGTGGGTATAAAATTGAAGATGGATAGGGGTGGAAATAGGTGTCAGGCCGACAGGGTGGATGAATTAGAAGGGGGAGTAGATTGTGGAAGGGTGGGGGACGGGGGGCTAGTGGGGGAGATGTATGGGCCTCGCTCTTGCTCATGCCGTCCCCAAGGTCCCGAAATAAGTTAAGGAAGGGGAAAATGTAGTGGATGCATCGATGGGCCCGGGCTCAAGATAAAACCCGTATGAAATGGAAAGGTGAATGGGTCAAAAATCACATGGCGAGAAATGTAAAATACGTCCGTATGGGCTTTAAGTATTTAAAGCCTTTTGATTTGAAGATGGGCCAAGATAAACACACTTTGGCTATGATATTCTAATTTGTGAGTATTGTAAGGCCTTTAAACAAGGATAAACAAGTGCCAGCCAAATGAGCGTAGAGGCCGATAATCAGTGCTTCATTGTATAAGCAATATAGAGGAGACTTTCCCTTGTAATGTCGAAGTTGGAAGACGATTAATTAAATAAATCGCCATCCGAAAAGCCTCACCCAATATACACTAGGAGCTTTAGCTTGAGCCAAAAGTGTTAAACCCATTTCCCGCTTTTCCACTATATGACGATGTTTTCGTTCGCTCTACCATTTTGAGGAGAAGTGAGGGACATGTGAACCTCATAAGAATACCAAAGGTGTCAACAATAGGTATGAGAGGTTTGTATTCTATGCCATTGTCACATTGAATAGACTTAATCTTAGTTTGAAATTGGGTTTCAACCATTTTGTGAAAAACTTTAAAAGTCCGGACTGCCTCTCCTTTGTTTTTGAGAGGGTAAATCCAAGTATAGCGACCGAAATCATCAATGAAATGAACATAATAACGATATCCATGGAATGATGCTATAGGAGAGGGTCCCCATAAATCGGTATGAACGAGTTCAAAGGGTAAAGTAGCATGAGACAAGGACTTGGGAAAAGGTAATTTTCTTGATTTACCATATTGACAAGCTTCACACACAAAAGTGTCATTAAAATGAACTTTGACATTACAATCATTAAGAACTTGTTGTAAAACTTTATTGCCTGGGTGTCCAAGTTTGTAGTGCCAAGTCAAAAAGTCCTCCTTAACCGATGGTGCTACTGTCATATGTGCCTGAGCATGAGGTGCTACTTTACTCATGATGAGCCCCTCCTTTGGGTTTCCTTTTTCATCGAAGACGGCCCGTCACTTTGTCCTTCACAACACAACCTTTATTAGTAAACAAATTACCTAACAGGATTATCCGAGACAAGTTTATTGACACTCAAATGATTTTTAGCAATATTGGGAACAAAAGAACATCATTCCTGCTTAGAGCGGAACCGTAACACCGAATGGAAGAAGAACCAATACCATGTATGCGAGCAAAGGGACCCAAAGTGCAAGAGGTTAAGCGAGAAGAAGTCTTACCAACAATGTAACTGACTCAAGCCGGGATGAAGCAAGAAGGACGTGATGAGTGGAGCCACTATCTAAATACCAATCTGGGTCATCTACGGTATGTGGATCAACATAGTAGGTCTGGGGAGCAAAGTGAGTAGGAGGCCAAAAATATTTATCAAACCTCTTGAAGCAATTTGACACTCGGTGGCCAGAGTGTTCACAGAGATCACAATAAGGACGTCCTGAACCAGAACCTGAACGACCCCTGGAGCGTGAGGAACGACCTCCTCAACCCCCACGCGACTGACCTCGAGAGAAGGACCGATCACCATCGTTTGACTTAGAGTGGTCAGGCTTAGAGGAGAAATTTGCACTAGGCTGGAAGGATAAAGAGGCGGGGCGATTGAAGCCGCTCAATGCGGCTCTCAAAGCAAGCAAGGTGATCGGGCATCAACCTAAAGTTAAGCCTACCCCATCAACCAATTTCACAACAACGGGGGTGTATTCTGAGTCAAGACCATTAGTGTGTGGAGAACCAACTCATTGGTGGAGATGGGAGCACCAAAGTGAGCTAACCGATCAACGATGGACTTCATTTTTACCCGATATGCCGTCATTGTTAAGCCTTGCCCGGGTGTTGTGAAGCTTCGAACGGTAAACCATCATACCCGACTTAGACACAATGAGGTAAGTGCGTGAGCCTCGCACTGCAGCTCAAAAGCAGCGAGCAAAGGAGAACCCGGGTTGCAACGCTCGGGTCATCGTATTTTGAAGCCACCAAGGAGCATCCCGCTTGCAGAGAACCGCCTTCGAAGTTGGGATTGAGACGACCTCATTGGTGACTAGCAACGAGACCGTCATCGGTGGCACAAAGGCAAAGGCGTCAAGATGATTTTGAAGGCGCGATTGCCCTCAATGAGAGGCAAAACCACCGATGCCCAGACGAGATAGTTCGTCCGATCCAACTTGATCGACAACATTTGACTGGAAGACTGAAAAAGGGCATAGGATTTGGGAGTAGCAGCAGAGGAAGGTGATGAAGAGGTGGTCATCGACGGCGATGAGGTGGTGGTCATCGACGATGACGAGAACTGAGACATCGCAGGCGATGTGGAGTGGGTCGTCGAGCCAAGAGAAGAAGAGGAAGCTGCCATTGGAATAGGAAATCGAAGAAAAGAAAAGACCTCTAAAAAAAAAAATTCCTGGCTCTAGTACCAAGAAGGAAAGAGACAAAATAGAGGCAGATGTAATAGCTGAGGTGAATTGGTCCTCCAGCCACTGTGCTATATATAGTTGAATGAATATGATAAACCTAGAGAACAATACAATTCTAGCCATACATGTGGCACATACAGCTAGCATATCTACAATGAATAAATGTTACCTATTTACAATAGTATAACTAACTATTAGTCTTAACATTATAGCAATCTGATCTTTAGAAATACTGAAGTTAGCATTGCCATTCTGTGAACCTCTGACTACTAAAATCTGGGCACAAAAAGCAGAATAAATATTGCAAAATGTAATTTATTTGAGAATTTATAACAGTTTTTGCCCCCTGATTTTTTGAGGAAAATCAGTTTTATTTGTGTTATAACTTATAACCCTTCATATTTTGGCCCAAAATGCAAAGATGGTTTTTGGAAATTACGTATTCAAGATTCAGCGTACTTACTATATTGACGATGAAGCTGCAATTATGAGAGATATTCAGCACTTTATGATGAACATTCTTCTATTTTTCGTCTTCACAATCATTATTTGGTGCTCACATGTTTCTGTGTGAGTTCATGCACCTAAATATGATGATCCTGCCAAAAATTTGCATGTTATAAGGTTCTATGATTAAATGAGTATACCATTGGACAAACGTCTTCACATTCCTCCCTGACTGGTAATGATTAATGGCTTAAACCCCTTTCCTTAAGCAGGCATCGGTGAAAAAATTCAGACGGTTTATGATCTATGTTCACGCTAAAGGAATGATAGTTGATGATGAGTACGTCCTCATTGGATCTGCAAATATTAATGAGAGATCTTTGGATGGTTCAAGGGATACAGAAATTGCAATGGGAGCTTATCAACCAAATTACACAAAGAAAGCAAAGATGGCTCGTCCACATGGCCAGGTTAGAATTCACGAGCTCTTTTCTTATGAAGGTGGTTTGTGCCAAAAATTGATGGATAAAAAACTTGACAGCACATCTTCACTCGATTAAACTCGAACATATAAAATCATATGGGAGACTTACCTTTCTATTCATACCTGAAGCCTCCATTTGGTTACTTACAAAGAATTAAAGGATTCTGTTGCATGAATATAGAGGCATGCAATGTCTATCAATATCCTTATTATCATTACTTAACAATAACTAAGTTTTTCTCTCTCCTTCCCTTACAAAGTCCAATCAACAAAAATTATGTTGATGTAGGTGTATGGTTACAGAATGTCACTATGGGCTGAGCATCTGGGTAGTGTTAAAGATACTTTTGATGAACCAGAGAGCCTGCAATGTGTGAGATATGTCAACAATGTTGCCAGACGGAACTGGGCTGCATATGTATCTGACGATGCTGGGAACATGTGGGGACACTTGATGCAGTACCCAGTTCATATCAGTGCTGACGGGACTGTCAGTGCACTGCCAGATCATGAGACATTTCCTGATGTTGGCGGTAAAATTCTTGGATCCCCCAACTCTCTTCCTGATGCACTAACCACATGATCATTAGCATGGATCAGTTTAAAATGCAAGGACCCTGAAGTTTCCTATAGTGAAAAGAGAGATAGATACATAACAGTTTGTTTCACTTTTTGTGTATGTTTGGATTAGCCTATTTTAAATGATTTTATGTTATTAGAGGTAAATATGTTAAAAGATGTTTTGTCTCGTAAAGCGCAAAAGTATTTTTTTAAAATTTTTCCAAACAGGCGTCCACAAAAGTGAAACCTACTATTATGTGTCTATCTATTCCCTGACTTTGGGTGAAATCATTTTAGGAAATCCAATTTACGTGATCATTAACCAAAATATGTCATTTGGAGATGGGTGAGGCCTATAGCTCAAAGGATTAGAGCGTGTGGCTATATAGCAAATTTTACATATCCATTGTAGCTTCCAAGGATAATTGCTTCCATAGAATGTTACTGGCAGTGTAAGCCAAGTGACTGGTGAAATGACGTGCTCAGAAATGTATAATGTGTGCAACATTAGGAATGTTCTTGATGCAGTTCTGCTGCTAAATTATCTCCTTGTTCTGTAGTTTGAATACTGATGTCTATATAAAGAGAGGAGAGAAGGGGAAATAATAGAGGGAGAAAAAGAAATGAAAAAAGTAACATTGTGAATGAAAAAAGAAATATTGTGTCTTCAATAAATTGCCACAATAAAATAATGAACTTCTGACGGAATTCACATTTTCTGACGGATTTGTGATGGAAACGGTTTTCTGACGGAATCCATTCCCTTACTAATAGATGCGTGGCAAATCAATTTTCCATGTAATTTAAATTTTGTCGAAATTTTCTATGTAGTTTGTTGGAAATTGGTGGCCATTGCTAATTTTTAATTTATTTTAAAATGTCACATGAACCTTCCAGGGAAGCCATGCATCACTTTCGTAAAAGACCACCCCATTGCCGCCTCCTTCACCCGCTGGCCGCCACCTATCAGCCTCCGGCAACCACATCCTATATGGGCAAAGGACCGCCACATGTCCCCTCCTCTCGCCGTCACGTGTCTCATACTCATATTCGCGTGAGGCTTAGCTAGTTAATCCAAAGAGAACGTGCAATTTTTTTTTGAAATAAACAGGCAAGCTACGGCTTGAAACAAGAAGGGCTAAACAAAAAGGAGCCCCAAAACAACAACTAAGAAAAAGCTAGCAATCGTAAGCCCGCTGGTCCTTTAAGACCCTAGCAAGACACCCTCTTGGAATCGTCGGAACTAGAACCACATCGGCATCGGTAGGGACCTCATGCCCTTCTCTAGCCATATAGTCGGCACAATGGATGTTGTCTCTGGGAGTGTATCGGAGCTCAACATTCCAATCTTGGAAGAGCAAATCTCTCGTTTCTTTGATGATGTCTCTCAACGGATGATCGGTGTGGCAGTCTCTCATTAGAGCATTGATGGCGTCTAATGAATTCGAGTAAAGAAGGATGTGATGCAAATTCATCTGATTCCCCAGCTTTAGCCCTGTCCTGATTGCAGAGATCTCAGACTCTAGAACCGAGCAGAGCCCAAGGGACTGATAGAACCCCATCAACCATTGGCCTTGAGAGTTCCTGATTACTCCTCCACAGGCAGCCCAATGTTGATGTCGTACTGATCCATCCACGTCAATGCGGACCGCATTTGTTGGAGGGGCAGTCCAGGTCTTCTCGTAATCCCTGCCAAGTTGAAAGATTTGATGAGTTAGAATTTGATTGGTAGTATTTTCCATAAGCAGGTATTTACACAGATGGAGCATGTCTCTAGTGTCTTTGCTTTCGCTCTGAAATAGGAATTTGCATCTGGTTGTCCAAAGGATCCAGCACCCCAGACTGAAGACCCTTGGCCAAGAGGACGTCTGGAACCTTCCTTTCCCCGGATTGTGCTTGGTATTCCAATTAAGCCATACCTGCAAATTACCTGTAAAAAACTTAGAAAGATAGTTAGTCTTTAAAATTGCAGTCCACAAATTTTTTGCTCTCTCGCAGTCTCTAAGAATGTGAAGCACCGTTTCCTCACTACTGCATTGGAAAGGGCAAAGATTTTCACTTGTAAGACCCCTTTTAGCTCTGAGAGAGTTCGTAACAAGGCGCTCATGCCCGACCTGCCACATAAAAAATTTCACTTTTTCGGGAAGCTGCCACTTCCACAACTGAGACCAGAATCTGCTGTTATTTGTTTCATCTTGACCAGAGAGGAAGTGGTAAGCAGATTTAACAGTGAAGCGGCCATCTTTCGTAGCTCTCCAAGTAAAATAATCTGGAAGATTACCGCGAGGAGGGTGCATCATAGAGATGGTATAAATGATTCTAGGAGGCAGAATGCCCTGCCATCTACTGGTGTCCCATCTCCCATCTAAGGATAAGTGATCTCTAACAGACTCATCAGCATGAACTAAAGATGGATTAAGAGCAAAGGTAGCAAGAGGACGATCAAAAGGAAGCCAAAGGTCCGTCCAGAATTTGGTAGCCATCCCATTATTAATCTTTCTTCCCACCCCCATAAAGAATTGGTCCCAAACATCAGTAATAGCTTTCCATGTAGAGGAGGAGTTCCTCTTCCTTGAAACCGTAGGAACAGACAAATTGCCACGGTTATACTTGGACCATAGGCATTTGACCCACATAGTGTCCCGTTGAGTCAAAAGGTTCCAACAAAGTTTCATAATAAAAGCTTTATTTTGGAGTCTCAGATTTTTGAGCCCAAGACCACCTTGTTTCTTTGCTTTAGTGACTTTACTCCATGCAACAAGATGGAACTTTTCACGTCTTCGTTCTGAGACCAAAGGAAATTCCTAGAGATCTTGTCTAACTCATTAATAGTGCAAATGGGAAGAAGAGTTGATTGCATATTGTAGCTAGGAAGAGCAGATAACACAGATTTAATCAAGACAGAGCGTCCAGCAATGGACAAAAACTTGCTTTTCCACATGGAAAGCTTGGCCCGAGCTTTTTGCACAATGGGATGATAAGTAGCTTTCGTAAATTTCAGTCATTTGATTATTAGAGGCTTCAGCAAAGAGAATAAGATCATCAGCAAAGAATAAGTGCGAGACGGGGGGGCTTCCTCTTTTGAAAACGAACGGCTTCCAGCGTCGGGCTTCACATTCCGATTTGATAAGGTGCGCCAAGCGCTCCATGCATATAACAAAGATGTATGGGCTTAAAGGATCTCCTTGCCTGACTCCTCTGGAGGGAGAAAAACTCGGGCTTTCATCACCATTCCAGAGAATAGACATAGAAGCGGTAGAAATGCAAGCCATAATAAGGTCAATAAGCTTATCTTCCAGGTTCAAGCATTTGAGAGTGTTCTTGATGAAACCCCAGTCAAGCCTATCAAAAGCTTTTTCCATATCAATCTTAATTGCGACGTATCCTTTCTTCTTGCCCTTCATTCTCATAGAGTGGATAATCTCCTGGGCTATTATAATATTGTCACAACTAGATCTGTTATTGATAAAGCTACATTGCTCAGCCCTATAAGTTTCGCCATGACATTTCAAATCTGTTCGCGTAATCTTTGTAATGATTTTGAAGCTAACATTGCATAAAGATATCGGACGAAAGTCTTTCAGCGTAGAAGGGTTGTCAATTTTAGGAATAAGAACAACTTTGGACTTATTGATGACGGACATAGAGGAAGGGTTATTAAAGCAATATTCAATGAAATCCCCAATTCTGTCGCCCACCACATTCCACTGGGTCTGAAAAAAGTGAGCTTGGATACCATCAGGCCCCGGAGCTTTAAAGGCTCCCATAGCAAAAGCAGCGTTTTTTATCTCAGTTCTGGATACGGATGATGATAACATGGTAAGCTCATGAGCATCAAGAATAGGAAAGTTAGAGCACCAAGACTCAGGGTTTGTAACAGAGATATCGCGAGTATAAAGATTTCGAAAAAAGTCGAGAGCCATCATTTTTGCCGTATCATGGTCTTCAATCCACTCTCCCGCTTCATTCTGGATGGCCGCAATCCTCTGCTTCTTCCTCTTAACCATGGTGGAAGCATGGAAGAAACTAGTGTTTCTATCACCCCCTTGAAGCCATTTACCTCTTGATTTTTGGAACCAAGTAATTTCTTCCTGCGTAGCCACTTTATGATACTCTTCCCAAAGAGTTTTCTCGAGTTTAAACAGGCCAGTCCGCAAGTTCATTCTTCTACACCTGTCAATTCCTTCAAGCCTACGGACAATTTCTTTTTTCTTTTTTAGTAAAATTCCCCACCCGATGATCATTCCAGTCCATGGCAGAGTTTTGAAAGTTTTGGAGCCCAGAAAGCCAATTTCTTCCTCTCCGTGCATCATTAACGAGAGCCTTAAAATCATCTTCAAGGGTCCAAGCTATTTGGTAAGAGAAAGTCTTCTAGATCTTTGCCGCCGAGAGGTAGGGTTAGAATTCATCACCACGATCCTGTGATCAGATTTAAATGTAAGCTCGTGGCGGACGGTGAAGTTAGGAAAGCAATTAAGCCAATTGAGGTTTGTAAAAACCCAATCCAATCTTTCTTTTAAGCCCTGCCTTTCCCAAGTGAACCTATCTCCCAGAATCTTGGAGTCTATAAGATCGGTGTCATCTAAACATTCTCTAAATTGGTGCATTGAGACCCAGTGAGGCTCTCCTCCTCCCAGCTTGTCAGATGGGGATAAATAAGCATTGAAATCACCCAAAACAATCCAGGGAAGATTAGGATTATTATCAGCAAGCAGACGAAGAGAGTTCCAGAGAAAGGTTCTGCCAATAGAATTAGTTTCACCATAAATAACAGACAGAAGGCTAGTAATATTGTTATCCTTCTGCTTGACTTGACAATGAAGCAGCTGAGTGGTGGAGCTGAGGTAAGTGATATCGAAATCATCATTATTCCAAAGAATCCAAATTCCTCCAGAATATCCAGTGGCTTCCACCCGAATCCAATTACTAAACCCAAGTTTACGACAAACGGCATCGGCTCTATCGCCACTAATACGTGGTTCCATAAGGCATAAAATATTGATGCAATATTTATAAACAATATCTTTGATAATTAAAGGGAAAGTCCGGCTACCGGCCCCCCTACAATTCCAAGATCCTATAATCATTAAAACAATATAAAATACACAAAGTATAGCAAGGGATACTTACCTGGGACCATCGGCTTTTCCTCCATGCTGCTGCTCAAGTTGAGTTTCTGGTATAAGAGATTCATTACCCTCCATAAAATCAGGTGCAATATCTTCATTAGGGTCCCAAAACTCAGGCTGCCTTGGATTATTAAATTGAGTTCTGTGTTGAGTTTGATCCAAAGGCAAGCCCACGTTGATTTGATCTTTTTTGGAAGAAGGAATCCCAATTGTTGATGCACTTTCCGGCGAATCGAGGTAGAAATACTCCCATGGACTATTGAGTGTGAGCGATGTCCCTTGATTTTCCCTTCTAATTTTTTATTTGTATGGGCCGAAGATATACCTGGTTCTCTATTATTTTTCGGACTGTCCTCAGGGTCTTGGATTGGTACTATGGCAAAATCCTCTTGGGCCAGAGCATGTGGCAGATTATCAGGCCCAATATCCCCCACATATGCGTTTGACTCAGTTGGGGAAGCTGATGGCTTTTCTTCAATCAAAAGAGGCAGCCCAGTTGAGGCTTGAATTTTCGGCCCATGATCGAGCCCAGTGTCTGCATCAGGTTTAGCCAATTTCGGTTTATATAGAAATTTTGTTTTATGACTCAGCATATGCTTTTGACCGTTTGACCCATTAGAGCCCTCTTGAGGAATTATCTTTTTATTTCCCTGAACACTCATCCTCCCCGACTTCCCAGGTCTAGGCTCAGCTGTACGCCTAGTAGCAGTCGACCGTCCTTCATGAGAATCCTCCTCAATCTCTCCTAGCGCTGCAAACCGAGTACCTTGCTTTGGGGGGGCTGCCTTGATCGACTTCGTTCCAGGCCCCGAGGAGTAATTCCTGGAGTCTGATTTGGAATCCGACTGTTGGGAGGGTCGGGATCTGTTCGTCCTTCGACTAACCAGCATCCATGGGCCATAGGGCTCCGTCGTGTTCATCGCCGGAGAGTTTGCCGACGGCGAGGGGGCTTGCGGTGGTTGCTGTGGCAGATTCGCCGCCATGGGAGGTCGACGCCGTGCAAGCATAGGGCATTCCTCCCGTCGATGTCCAAATCGCCCGCAAGAGAAGCGAGATGAGGGTTAGCCCTCATACTCTACATTGAACACCGATCCTCGCCACTATAACCTTTGGGACAAGCTTTTTGAAGATTCAATTCAACACATAATCTGACAAATTTTCCCCTCTGTGTTTTGGGTGTTTCAGATTGGTAATCCTGAAGAGTGTTCATGTCTACTTTAAGGGTGCGTCCTATCCGGTCTCCTAAGCGAGATATACAATGCTTATTGTAACAGTGCATCGGCACATCTGGTATTCTGACCCATGTTGCAACTCTTCCTAGGGGATTTTGATATGGGTTGAAGTATGGAGTCCAGCGCTGCACAAGAACGCAATGTTGCCTAATCACCCAAGGGCCATCATACAGAACTTTCCTATAGTGAGACCTCCATAGCTCAAATCGGAATCTGACAACAAAGTAGCTGTTTGGGATGTCTATGAGCTCGAAACTGGAGAATCCCCAAAGCTTGATCAAAAGCTCTTTCAAGACGAAGAGGTTGAATTTTTTGCCAAGCACAGTGAGTATGAGAGCATAATTCCAAGGTTCACACCATTCATTGTATTCTTCCTCAGTGCAAGGTGCAACAGGGTATAGTTCTTTAAGTTTCTTTAGATCTTCAGATTCCTCAGGAAGTTTCCAACAGATTTCCTTGTCATTAGTAAATAGATCATCTTCCTCCATGATATGATCACTGTGTGCGACGCCGTTAAAGCCCATCAGAGAGGCACGGTAAGAAGAAAATTTTGGCATGTTTTCCCCTGTCTTATCTCTTGCCTCCTTGCTGTCTGAGTTTTTAATTTCTCCATTGGACTGCCCCTCTTCAGAAAGTTGTTCTGGGTCAACCTCCACCATTCTATCGTCCATGATGACTTGCGGGCTTCCTTCCACAGTATTCAGTGAAGCTTCTTCCATTTTCTTTTTCTTTTTCGGCATCTTGGCCTTCAAGAGTGGCCGATCCGGTGGCAATTTTCGTTGTCCGAGTCTAGCAAAGGGAGAGCGTTGGTGAGTTACTCATTCTCGATCTCGTTTAGGGAGAGAATTTATACCTCATACATTCTCTTTCATTCCATACATACATATTATATATATGTGTGAATGTATGTGTATGTGTGTGTGTATATATAACCAATAATAAATTAAATAAAAATTTAAATAATATTTATATTATAATTTTTTCAATATAAATTAATTTCAAATTAAAGAAATTTTAAATATTTATTAATTATTCTTATAAATATATGAATTCGAATGCATGAATAGATGTTGTTTGGGAGCTTGTTTGTTTATATATATATATATGGCAATTAATTTATTTATCTACGGAGCTTGTTTAATGAATATATTATAAATTGCTGATAATTGTTTGTTGAAATGCTTGAAAGAAAAGAGTAATGACTAAAGCCAACACCTTGCTATGAGTAAGTAACCCTGATTAGATTCCACTCAATGGTGTTATTAAATTAAAATAAGAGATATTATATTAAAAGCTTTATTTGAATAGTTTTAACAGTCAAATAACAAGTATCAAGGTAATTAAAAATGCTATAAAATTTTTGTGAATGCAAAAACTAAGAATGCCTTGAAGAGTGAACGTGCATTATTCTTGAACTGAATTCCGTAATATTTAGGAATGGAAGTTTTTTTAATGATTGAGGAGAATTGTTAGTGAATTGAAGCAAAAAAAAAAAAAAAAAAAAGGTAGGTTTAGGTACTTAAGTAGCCAAAAGGGTGAACCTCTTGTTCAAAAGTCCACTGTGATGGCAAACGGTGCCACTATAGTACTTATTATTTGGGCCAAAAAAAATTTTCAAGTAAGTGAAGGACATCGTACTTTAACTTCATATATATGTTTGTACAAAAAAAAAAAAAAAACTTCATATGTGTGTGTGGCCTTTTCTATTATATTCAAATTTGATGCTCAATTGAGTTTTCTTCATAACAAAATTTTGTGATATGAGAGCCTTAGTGATAAGAGTTTCGATAAATTTAAAATATTATTATTTATTTTATATAATTTTACTTGTTATTTATCTTACATAATGATTTAAATATAAGAAGTACTTGCAAGAAAATTTGAAAATGTTACTTATGAAGTCTTCATGTTAATTCCATACATGATTAGAAGTGTTTACATAGGGAAGCAATGAAACTATTATCACGAAGTTCTAAATTCTAATTGGGTATTTATAAATCCAATTGTCTTATTGACAAAAACTGAGTTTAGATGTTGATTCTTTTAGTTGTAAATTTCAAAAAAGGTAATTGTTAGTATGATATTGATGAGAATCCCATAAGGGATCTTCCAAATGGGTTTGTTTCATTTACACAAATTAAGGTATATGGAATTAGCAGTATAAAATATGCATTAAGAAAAATTTCTCTAAAAAAATTGAATTCAAAAGTTAAAATATTTTTATTGAATAGCAAAATAGTTGTAAAATGGTCATTTTAGAAGTCACCTTTTATATTAGCTTTTCAAAATCTTGTCCCCCTCATTTTTCCTACAATGAGGACATTTGGGAGGAGGAAAAAGAAGAGATTGATTAGAAGAAAATCAAGGTAATTTTAACTAATTTCTTTTCCTTCATTCTTGTTCTAGTATTGTGGTTTATTGGTGCATTTATCCTTAAAAGAGAACGTTATGACTCGATCTTTCTTGGACATTTGAAGCCTCCATTGATGGTCTCTTCTGTAGTCGCTAATACTATGATACTACTTTCGTTTGATTAGAACCTAACACCTACTTTTCTAATTATCTAAAAATAAGAGGATGAATAAAGAATTGCAATGGAATATAAAAAATCTCTTAACTTGTTCAATAGTGCTTAATTGCTTATTCCAATACATGGGGAGAGTATTCTTAAATGTCCAACATGGTCGCATGATATCTAAATCTACATTGTAAAATAAGCCATTTGGAAAATTTGACTTATAAATATTAGAAGGTATGAAAAAAAAAATTATTTAATTTCTCAAACAAGATACAATTTAAGTGGATTTTTCTCTAATATCAAGACGTTTAAAAAACATAAGTATAGGATAGAGGAGAAAAAGAAAAATGCAGGACTCATTTTCATTAATATTAAAATCCTTTTCTTCCAAAATTAAATTCCAATTGTATAAAGTTACTTTAAGAACAAATGAGAGGATTCAAGGTTTTTATAATTCAAAACCAAAATGTTAAAACAGAAAAAAAATGAAGAAATCCAAAACCATTATAATCAACTCAGAAAATTTCAAATGCATTATATATTATTACAACATATATAAAACCACTCAAATTTACAAGATTACTTCCTAAACAAATCACAAGGTTACAGACACAGTAGCTAAAATTTGATTTAACATTTATCCAAGTATTGGTGTCTCAAGCATTTTCCATAAACAAAGCCTTGATTTTTTTCAATGATACTACAACATCAATCATAGTAAGTCGTGCCTCTGGTAAGTCAATGGAGCAATTTAATGCTAACTCAAAAATTGATGACATATAAGGTAGTCTATTATCAGTATTTTTATTTTCACCATGTAGCAAATTGGCATCTAAAATATTTGTGATCGAATGTGGTGTGGAGTTTCTTACCCAATCTTTCAAACTTAATCCATGAACAAACATCTCATCTGTTGGCTTCTTCCTTGTAAACATTTCCATAAGCAAAATCCCATAACTATACACATCTCCTTTGGCGGAAACAACTCCTTTCGATCCAAACTCTATATGTCAAATTAAATTATTAGTATAGAAGTCATTATGTCAATAATGTAAGGTTTGTGGTTAAGCTTTCTTTTGTATCATTAATTTAAATCTTTGCACATGAAGATGTCAAATATTAGCTAGAAATTGAATATACAAATAAATTCAAAATATCATTATTAAACCATTACCTGGTGCCATATAGCCAATTGTAGCCAAAGTGTTGGTATAAATTTCCAATTGCTTTTCACCAAACAATTTAGAAATACCAAAATCACTAAGATGAGCCACCATATCTTCGTCCAACAAAACATTGCTTGGTTTCACATCACAATGAACAACTAGTGTAGAAGAACCATGATGAAGATACTCCAAAGCAGCTGCCACATCAATCATTATGTTCAACCTTTGCAAGACATCTAAATAATTGTTATGAGAGTACAACCATTTGTCAAGACTCCCATTTTCCATGAATTCCATTATTAGAGATTTGAAATGATCATTTGAGCAACTACTGATGATCTTAATGAGATTGCGGTGGCGTAAATGGCACATGGCAGAACATTCAACATCAAAACTTCTTGATGATTGTTCCATGTCTAAGTTAAACACTTTGACAGCAACTATCTTTTCATTTGGAAGAACTGCTTTGTATACTGATCCAAAACTTCCTGAACCAATAAGATTACTCTCATTAAATCCATTTGTTCCTCGTAGAAGCTCATAATAGGATATCCTTGTTGGTGTATCCAAATTTATTAAATCCCTCTTTGATGAATTATTATCATCACCTCTCTTATTCTTTAGAAAGACAATGACTGAAACAATCAAAATGGCAACAAAGCTAGGCAGTAAGCATTTTACCAACAGTATCACTTTATTTGATATGTGCTTGTTTACTTTCCTACATGGTTGGACTTGTAGTTGGGATTTCCCACAAAGATCTTTATTCATCATAAAAGATTGAGCAGTAAAATTTTGAAAAGGGCCACCATTTGGAATTTCTCCATGCAATAAATTGTAGGAAAGATTGACATATTTAAGATAAAGTAATGACTCTAAGGACTTTGGAATCACACCAGACAAATAATTATGGGAAAGATCCAGGGACTCCATGCTTATCATGCCATGAAGCGATTCAGGAATAGGACCTTGTAATTTATTTTCAGCCAAAGATAGGATTTGCAAAGTTTGCAAGCCACCCATAGTTGTAGGGATTCTTCCTGAAATTTGATTTTTTGACAAGTTCAACAATGTAATTGCCCTCAAGTTTGATACCTCTGGTGAAATTATTCCACTCAGTGCATTGGAAGATATGTCTAAAACCAAGATATCTTTGAGACTCCAAATAGAAGAAGGTATTTGAGAAACCAATTTGTTAGAGCTAAAATCCAACTTTTGCAAAGAAGTATTCCCTAGACATTCTGGAACCATTCCTGAAAACATGTTGTTGGCAAGATACAACTCACTTAAACTTTTAAGTTGGCAAAGTTCATTTATAATGAACCCTTGCAATCTATTGTTGCTAAGACTTAAAAGTTGAAGGCTGTGTAATTTGTTAACTGTATCAGGAATCAACCCACTCAAATGGTTCTCACCCAAATCTAGTTCCATCAAGTTTGTTAAATTTCCAAGTACATTGGGTATAGCTCCATTAAATTTATTCGATGACAATCTTAATGTAATGAGTTTAGAAACATTTGATATGCTGTTTGGAATTTGTCCAGTTAGTCCGTTTCCCCCCAACCATAACGTCTCCAAGTTGGGAAGGCGAATTCCTAAAGATGATGGGAGAACACCAGAGAGGGAATTACCAACAAGGCTCAAGATTGTCAATGTTGAAATGTTGAATATGTTGGAAGGAATAGGTCCTCTCAAATGATTGTAGCCCAAGCTTAATGCATCAAGTTTATCAAGTTTGCCTATGCCTTTGGGCACAAAACCTGGACAGAAAAAAAAAAAGTTGAGTTGAAACCACGATTTTCATATACAAAGAATATATACAAATAAACTTATTTCTATTATTTTTTTGAAGTCTTTGTAAAATTGTCAAAGCAAAAATGTTAGAGAAATCATAAACTACCCATGAGATGCCTTGGTTGTTGGAGATTTGTTTCATAATGTTAAGTTTTTTATGTTGAAACTTTTGAACAACTATTTAATAGGAAACTAATACATTTATAAACCAGAAAAGCTAGGAACTACCGACAAAAATTGATAAAAGAAAATTAAACAAGAAAAGATGGCGGATAAAAGAAAGGAGTTTTACTTGATAGAATATCCAAATGTGTGTATAACAAGTGGGCACATTATATATGAAGTTGTGCTATTTGGTTGAACAGGGTATAATTGACTTGGTACAGAGTACTTAAAAAATTGATTCCAATATTTAAATATCATGTGTGATTCTATCTTTCTGTCATTTTAGTTTTACCAACAATTCATGAAATTAGTAGCTATATTTAAAAACTATGATTAATGAAATGATGAAAAACAAAATCTCATTTTAAATTCATTTTCTATTAGAGAAAAATGATCAAAAACAACGAAAAATAATAAAAAAAAAGATATAATAAATTCATGCTTGTAAAGAGGTTTGCATCCAACTATACTTGATTAGCATCGCGTTTTTGTAAAAAGTGAATGGAACTTATAAGAAGAAAAATAAAGCATGTCATATGATTTAATTTAATACACACACACACACAAAACAATATTTTGTCTAACTATCAAATACCATCAAATTGCTTACCTTCTAGTAATTGCATTTGATTATGTATAGTTTGAGTATAGTACGGTTGAAGTGAAAAATTATGTACTTTTTTTTCTTGACATTGGTGGTGTACTTTTCACAACAGATTATAACGATCAAGTTCTGCACCTAATGGGATGATGTTGAGCCTGCATCTTAATTTTATCACAAAAAAGTTGTAATACCCTAATTTTCGTAATTCTTATAAACATTGTATTTTGGCAAATAATTAGACAAATACAAAGATGAATATGTGTAATACCCTAATTTTCCCTAATATTATTAACCTTGTATTTTGACAAATTCTTAGCCAAATACAAAGGTGAATATGTGTCTCAAGTAATTATAATTTATTGGTTATAATTTTAGGGAAATTTCTTTATGAAATTAATACACAAATAGTAGGATTTGAGACTACATATATGGGCTACAATATGTGACATAATTAACTCATAAAATGATGGTTATATTATAACCAATAGAGGCAAGGAAGTGTTATGAAAACATTAATTAAGTAAGTTAAAGGAGATTAGCAAAGACTGATGGGAAATTAAACTTGCATTAATTAATAACAATTTCATAATTCTTCAAATTAATTAGAGACAAATTAATAGGATCAAGGGGGGGGGGGCTGTTATTTCGAAAATTAAAAGGCCAAAAAGGATGGAATTAGGCTTTAATAATAAAGTGCTAATAACCATGATTAGCTAACAAACCAATTAGATAATAACACATATAAATGAAAGGCAAATAAGCATTGGATTAAGAGTTAATTAAGCTTTGTTAATTAGTGTTGAAAAGTCAACAAAATTAAAGCAACTAGCCAATGAAAACATTTAAACCATGGATAAATGACACATTAATGAAAAAGTAAAACTAATGGCTAGGAAACAAGCTGTCGACACTCAAAGGAAGGGAAGAGATTGAGTTTGATAAAATGCAAAATAATCCAATGGTTGCAAGGAAAGAAGAAGTTTTGGATTGCTTGTGTATTACCACTTTGACCTTGGAAGTTGTCCTATTTAATAGGCCTTGAATCCTCTTCATTTTTCTTCACACCAACACAGCTACATCTGGTCCTAAGTGAGGGTGAGAGTGCCGAAATTCATAGGAAGGAAGAAGGAGTTGAAGCTTCAAGGTAATTCGTGATCTCTAGCTTTTAGTTCTTAGTAAAATCGTAGTTTAATCTAGGGAATGGTTAGGAAAATTCCTTTTCATGTTTTAAAGTCTCCATTGCTTTTAAAACGAAAAATGGAGAGAAAAACATGTTGGGAAATAATTTTTGAAATGAATGGATCAAGATTGTGAAAATTCCCAGAAACTGGGCTGTTAAAGTCAGTCATGTTGAAACTATTATTTTATGTTTAAAATGAGCTTTAAAAATTATGAAATTTTACAGGAATAAAGTAGACATGTAGGGATTTCTAAATATATAAAATATGTAACGTTTTGAGTTCTACACAAGGAGTTATATATTTTTGAAGTTAAGCCTTATTTCTGGAGTTATAATCTGAACAATGTTGGAAAAAGATAAAACTGGGAATGATCCAAAGATTTCGAGTTTCTGGCATTATTGTTTCAAGACACTAGACTCGTCAAGGCTCATTTTGGTTTTGGAATCACATCGTTTTGATTTTTTTTGAATTAATTATAATTTTTCAAAATTTCTAAAAAATCTTTCTAGAAAATCTAGCTTTTCGTTTTTGAGAAAATATAAGGGTAGAAATGGAATAATAAATCCACCAAGGGTAGAAAATTCAAAGGAGGTGAAAATAACCCTTTAGGATATTATTCTAAGCAATATGATATTTATCACAATATCATATGATGTATGAAAAAGGAAATACTCCGATGGTAACATTATAGGAGATTTGGGAAGTCCGGAGGCAGATTTGAAGGACAGGTGTTTTGCTAAAATACGTGGAAGGAAGGTATAGACACATACTGTAACTTTAACTCTGATGTGTCTTGTATGCTTATATGTGATGGAATGATTCATAGAGTCATGTACAAGACTAGGTCTTGGGTCATGCATCGTGACTAAGACTCGGTCTTAGGTCACTTGTTTATATACATTCAGCCTTGTGCAGGTTATGGTCATGATAATGACGTAAGTATGTTTTTCTAGCGCTAAGGACACGTGGATTCGTGGCACAGGAAGGTGCAAACGTTGTGAACATTACATTTGCTATGTGCTATTATTGTTGTGTTATTAACATTACATTTGTTGTGTGCCATGTATTGTTGTAACCTTACATCTGCTGTGTGCTATGTATGGTTGATGTTGAAATGTAATGAATATCTGTCATATATATTACTTGAGCATGAGGTTAATTGTTACCTAAAATTCAATTCTATGGAATCTCAGCCCTGACTAAAGATTCAGGAAAGGAACCTGGATCTGAGAAGGCGATGTGGACGGAGTCGAGATGAGGCACCGATGAATGGAGCCTTGAAGAGGCACCGATGGATGGATCCGTGAAGAGGAACCGATGGACGGAGCCGTGAAGAGGCACCGATGGACGGACGTGAAGAGCGAGGCGCCAATCAGAGCGAATGCCAGAAGAGGTTCATCAGAGCATAGTTTCTGGCATGAATTTGATAGAGTTGTTTCAAAACAGTTTGGTGCTTAAACTAAGTAAGAGTTGGTCAATGTGGTTTCAATAATTAGTCACTGTGAAAGATGGGGAGATTCCCACTTGACAAAAACACCAATCTGGCCAATAGGTTTGATCAATTATGTTGGGTTCCAAGCCATAGGTCTAGATAGACCAAGCTTTGAGTCTGTATAAATTGTATCACGAATATTCCTTTGGGATTTTCAATATAACCAGCATATGTCTAGGCATATGTTATCAGATACTCATCATCCAAACGTTAATTCATGCTCTCTGTTCTGCATTACTCTGACTTGTAGCACCGCCAACTTTGTTGAAATTCCTGATACTACGTGTCACCGGGCAACATAGGTAGTATGGAACTTGGGGTGTTACAATATGTATCTCAAAGAGTTATAATCTACTGATTATATTCTTATCCAAATTTCACTTTGAAATTAATTAACCAATGGTTAATTGTGAGACTACATTTAGAAGCTATAAAATGTGAAATAAAATCACATGAATTAATAGCTATTTAAAATGCTCATGAGACAAGAAAAGGGAATAGGGAAACACTTAGTTTAATTGTTATCTAATAACAATTATCCTTTGGTAAATAAGCTTGCACTAATTGAGATTAGTGGCATAATTCTTCAATTTGATTATAGACAAATTAAGAGCATCATAAGGGGCTTATTGAAATCGAAAATTTAAGGGCCTAAAAGGATGAAATTAAGCTTGCCTAACAAAGCACTAATTACTCTGGTTAGCTAACAAATCAATTATACAATGACACATGTAATTAGTAGGCATATAAACACTTCATTAGGAGGTTAATTAAGCTTCATAAACCTGCCCCAAAAGTCAACAATGGCAACTAAGCACATGGGACCAGCCAACCATGAGATTTTGACACGTATTACAATCCAATGGTCCCAATTAATTACCTAATTAAGCCTAAATCCTCATGTAATAAAGTTAGCCAATGGGAGACTAGAAGCCATAAGATGAGGACACTTGGAAAGACATCCAAGAGCTGAAAAAGAGTCCATAAAAATGTCCAAGAGTGAATGCGCTAGGAAAACTCAAGCGGTATTATCATGTCTTATAACCCGTACAAGGCTGTATGTATAACGACGACCCTAAGCGAGCCCCGGTATATGAACGTATCTATGACATATATGTATATGAGAGCTATAGGATTAGTGTTACGATGCGCGTCCGTACCTTCGTTGATGTACGTAGATGTTTCGGCGGAAGCGTACTTTCTCGACGGAAAACGGCGGTTTGTCCGACAGCAAGACGTTGGACAGCGTAACGGCAACAAATTAGGATTTCGACGTCCTATAAGAGTAATATCACTTTCATTAGTGATTTGGCACTATAATGGCATTTTAGGTAAAAATTACCATTTTGCCCTTCTACCCCTAATCGGCGGAATTTCGCTGACAGAGCGTTACTCGACAAATTTTCTTCCCAGAAATTTTGCGAAACTTCGACGCAACTATGATTTTCGAAAATAATGACTAAAATAGCCCTCCCATATGATACCCAATCATACTTGAAATTTAAAGGCTATTCTAACAAATTCTACCCTTACTTCTAAAAGAAGCTGCAAAGCTTCAACTTCAATGTGACTCGATCCCTACTATGTTTACACCTCGCATATTTTTCAACGCAAACAAGGCTCTAAAACATTTGTAGGAATCTTGTCACCTACTTCCTAAATCTAACTAACAATTCTACTAACTACTAAACTAAAAACTAAAGACTAAAAGACTTACCCGTTGAAGACTTTAGGACAATTCTACAGGGCTTCGCTGCACAATTCCCCCAGAGCTCCTTTCTCTTCTTTCTCAACCAAAAATTTCGGCCAAGAGAAGGAAGAAAAGGTGTGAAATTTCTCAAGGGGAAGGCATCTATTTATAGGCAAAAACAAGGGCCTTGTTTGGCAAATTTAAGGCTTTGATTGGAAAATCAAAGTTGTAATAACCCATTAATTGCAACTTGTTCAACCATTTTCCCCGATCGGTACCCGATTCGCGTGATTTCGGAGAAATCTCAAAATTCTGGATTTACAACTTTGAAACCATTTCCTCACTTATTAGAAATGTCCAAATTAACCTAAATTTTGATCCCATACGGGGCTCCAACAGTCGATTGAAGTTTTCTCGAAAACGTGTCCGATCGTGTCCGGTGTCGGAATTCGTTTTCGGGACTACCAATCTCTTGGAAATAATTCACTGACTCCAAATATGTCAAAATAAATTCAAACCCATTCCTAAATGTTGAGTTAGAATTTATTTTCCTTATTTCCAAAAAGTATGCCTATATGCATTTTTCCCTATTTTGTTTTATTAGGAAAATGCACAAACGATCTCAATTAACTTCCGTAAGAGTCTAACGGAAGATAAAAACCCACGATCAATATTTTACCTTGACCTTGGGATTCCCTATTCCTAGACCTCTAGATAGGATCCGTTTCCTAATTTTAAAATTACTATTCACACTTTTTGCTTTAATTAATTATAATATATTATAATATCAACTTGCAAAACCTTTATTCATATATATATTTACATTCTTTCTCTTTTCTTTTGGCCCAATTCGGCTGGCCCTATATTAATTTTAATAAATATTTATTTTGTAATTAATTAATTAATTAATTATTTACTTATTTAATTTTTTTTACAAATTTCCACAAAATTACCTAATTGGTCCATTCTTGTATTTAGGCTTAAAAATACCTAAACTCAACTATTTCTCTCCAAAACTTCCAATTAATTAGTAAACATGTTTTCACTAATTTTAAAACAAAAACCACTAATTTTAGGGTTTTACATAATTATCTCGTGAATTTTCTTTGCTTATGCTTAAGTAATTAGCTCAAAATTACCTAATTACTCTTTTATCACTTGTTGATAATTTCCTTCATTACAATACCTTATTACCTTCATATTCACGCATTAACCTTAGTATTTCCATGCCTCTTACATTATTCTACAATTTGTAAGGGTATTTTGGTCCTTTATTACCTTTTGCACATTCTTGTACAATTCCTCTAAGTTCATAATTTATTAAATTATCATAATTAGAGATATTATATTCTCTTAATTCACTTGGGCATTTTCTTGCCTTTTTAGGATTTTTCATAAATTTTCTAAGCTAATTACCCTTTTGCGGGCGTTTTGGTCATTTGGCACTTTGGCCCTTAAACTCCCTAATTTCACGCAGAAATCCTACTTAGAAAATATACTATGATCACACAAGTTTAGGGATCAAGACTTTGCTTATCAGAAATATCCAATTTATTCATAATATTCCAGATAATAAAATCCGGGTATTACATTTCTCCCCCCCTTAAACAAAATTTCGCCCTCGAAATTTAATCTATCCTAACTAAACTTCGGGCCATGAACTCTGGGTACTTCTCTTCCATGTCTTTCTCGGTCTCCCAAGTCGCTTCTTCGGGTGACAAACCCTTCCAGACCACCTTCACAATCAAAATAGTCTTGTTTCGAAGCCGTTTCTCTTTGTGATCGATGATCTGCTCCGGCTCGACTATGAAGGTATTATCATGCCGTACTTCAACGTCCTCGTATTCGATGACATGATCTCGGTCTGGCTGGTATTTCTTTAGTTGTGACACATGAAAAACGTCATGGAGATTACTCAGGTTCGGGGTAAAGCTATCTGATAAGCTACTTCTCCGCGCTTTGCCAAAATCTCAAAGGGTCCTACGTATCGTGGACTCAGTTTCTTCCTCTTAAGCGTTCTGCCGACACCAGTTACTGGAGATAACTTTAGGAATACATGGTCGCCGACATAGAACGTCAAGGGTCTCCTCCTTTTGTCCGCATAGCTCTTCTGTCTACTATGTGCGGCTAGGAGTCTCTTCTTGATCAATGCGATCTGCTCGGAGGTTTGTTCAAGCATATCCGGCCCAAGTAATTGCTTTTCAGATGAATCTGTCCAGCATAATGGTGATTGACACTTCCGCCCATACAATGCCTCGAACGGGGCCATTTGTATACTAGCATGATAACTGTTGTTATATGCAAACTCTGCTAGCGAAAGATGTTGATCCCAACTTCCTTTGAAATCAAGGGCACATGCTCGCAGCATATCCTCCAGCGTCGAATCGTCCTTTCGTTATTGGCCAGTCAGTTTGAGGGTGATAAGCCGAACTGAACCTCAGCTTAGTCCCCATACCTTCGTGTAACGCTTGCCAGAAACGGGATTTGAAACGCGTATCCCGATCAGAGACAATGCTCTTAGGGACACCGTGTAATCTCACTATCTCTTTGATATAAATCCCCGCCAATCGTTCAGGAGAATAGTGGATACTGATGGGAATGAAGTGTGCTGACTTGGTTAATCTGTCAACAACTACCCAAATCGTATCATGATTCCTGATTTTGGGCAGACCTACCACAAAATCCATGGTTATGTTCTCCCATTTCCATTCGGCGACTCTAGTCCTTGCAAAAGACCGGGGGTCGACGGTGTTCAATCTTCACCTTCGACGGGTCAAGCACTTGGCCACGTACTCTGTAACGTCTTTCTTCATTCCGGGCCACCAAAGTTCGGATTTCATACTCTGGTACATCTTGACCATGCACGGATGTAGAGTATATTTACTCTTGTGAGCCTCATCCATTATCTTCCGCCTTAATTCATCAGCGGCGGTACATAGATTCGCTTCTTGTACCTGACCAAACCACTAAGTGATAGGTCATGGTCTTGGGTCTCACCTCGAGAGATCTTCTCACGAATCTCGATAGCCCAATCATCTTGCTTCTGAGCTTCGTCAACTTCGTCTCTCAGATCATACTCCCCTTGACTAACAAGAAGAGTTGCAAGATAGGCATCAGCTGGTGCATGAAGACCCATGCAGACTTGATTGGATAGATTCAGATCTCTATATATGCCACTGCACCGTCTTCCTGCTAAGAGCATCGGCAACGACGTTTGCTTTACCGGATGATACTTGATCTCCAGGGTGTAGTCTTTAATCAGTTCCATCCAACGACGTTCTCTCATGTTGAGTTCTCGTTGATCGAACAAGTATTTCAAACTTTTGTGATCACAATACACTTCTACGGTTACATCGTACAAGTAATGCCTCCATATCTTCAAAGCGAACACGATAGCCGCAGCTCTAGATCGTGTGTAGGATAGTTCAACTCGTGAGGCTTCAGCTGACGAGAGGCATAAGCCACCACTCTGCCCTGTTGCATCAGGACACATCCCAACCCTTGCCCACTGGCATCACTGTAAACAACATACTTTTCATCTGGATCTGGGATGATTAACACTGGTGCTGCTGTAGTCAATCTCTCTCTCAGTTTCTGAAAGCTCTCCTCACAGTCATCTCCCCATACAAAGGGTTGATTCTTCCTCGTAAGCTTTGTCAATGGTAGGGCTAGACGAGAAATCCGTATGAATCTGCGGTAGTATCCGCGAGACCAAGAAAACTACGGATCTCCGTCACAGTCTCTGCCGTTTCAGTCCAGAACGCATCTACCTTGCTTGGATCAACTGCAACTCCGTCGCTAGATATAACATGGCCCAGAAATTTCACTTAGGCGGCCAAAATTCGCATTTGCTCGGTTTAGCATAGAGTTGCTTCTCCACCAGTATGCTCAACACCTTTCGCGAGATGTTCTTCGTGCTCTTCTTTGCTCTTGGAATAGATGAGAATGTCATCAATAAACACCACCACAAACTGGTCTAGGTGTTGTCGGAAGATACGGTTCATGTAATCCATGAATACCGCGAGTGCATTTGTTAATCCGAAGGGCATCACAAGAAATTCATAATGCCGTGCACGGTCTGAAAGCTGTCTTGGAAATATCACCATCTTTAACTCTGGTGATGATATCACGACGCGAGATCAATTTTTGAAAAGATAGTGGAACCAGATAACTGATCAAAAGATCATCAATCCGGGGAAGTGGGTACTTGTTTTTGACCGTTACTTTGTTCAATTCACGGTAGTCAATGCAGAGTCGGAAGCTTCCATCCTTCTTCTTTACAAACAACACTGGGGCTCCCCACGGTGATACACTGGGTCGAATGAACCCTTTCTTCAAAAGCTCTTCCAGCTGCTTCTTCAACTCCTGCATCTCGTTAGGAGCCATACGATACGGCGCCTTTGATATTGACCACTGTGCAGGCATCAAATCAATATTGAACTCCACTTCTCGGATAGGAGGTAATTACGAGATCCTCAGGGAATACATCGGGAAAATCATTCACCACGGGGATATCCTGGAGTGAAAGATCAGCTTCTGTTTTGGTGAAAAGAATACCATGTAGGCATGGCATCCTTGGCTTCACGCCGATCGAACTTACGTAGCGGAGAGAAAGTTCGAGGCTCACTTCAACTTTTCTCAGGAAATGATATCTTCTTCTTGCCCGCAGTCGATCATCGCACCGTTGGCGTCGGCCAATTTAGGCCGAGTATGACGTCGATGCGTGAAGAGGTAGACGGATAAGGTCCACTTTAGAAACTCGTCCATCACGTTAGCAATACAATTTATACATGCGTCGAAGCTAAGATTTTACACCGAGCGGTGTAGACACTACCAAATCAAAAGGTAAACTACAGGCATGCATTCCTAGGTGACTTGCACAATCATAAGAAATGAAAGAATGGCTGGCTCCTGAATCATACAATGCCTCAAGTAGATTTCCATTAAGGTAAATAGTACCTTGGACCATCTCCAGGGAGGCTGTCGGCCTCTGTGTTCGTTAGTGCAAAGATGCGGCTGTGCTCGAGGTCTCGCCTCTCAATCTTCTCGGTACACTCTCTGCTATAGTGTCGACATGACATCGAAGCATATCTGCTTCCCTTCACGGTTCACGCACAGGTGATGCTTCTTGCATTTGGGGCATGTTTGTGATCCCGGTGCTGGGATAGTTACATTGCCCGGCTTGGTACGGCCTTTTGTTTCCACCAGGGGATTACTCCGGGCGCCTTCCTCTTTTAGTGAAGAGTTCTCGCGGTTGGATCCACCTCGACCCGGCATTGTTGTTGTTGAAGTTCCTTGATCTCTGGAAGCCTGCGAGATTGCGCTCGGTCATCAGACAAGTTTCCACTGCGCTTGTCAAGTTCGGAATCGTTGGGACATGAGCCTTTCACCAATTTCATATTTTAACCCGTGAATCAGTATATTCACCATCTTTGCTCATCGTTGCCCCTTCGAAGATGTGCTGAGTATCGGGACGAGGTTGGTGAAGCCGGGCGTAGTAGTCGTCGAATGATTCCTCTTGTCCTTGTCGGATATGGAGAAATTCCGACTCCTTGTTCATTTTCACTGAAGGAGGGAAATATTGTTCATGAAATTTCTCCAGAAATTTCTCCCATGTCTGGAGACGTGTGTCGGTGCAGTAGGGTTTACTGCCAGTGACTTCCCATAGCGGTCGGCATCTCCTTCAAGTTGGTAAATCGCCAGTTGGGCTTTGCGATTCTCAGGGCAGTCAATCACCCTGAATACCTTCTCTAGTCTCTTCAGCCAATCCTCCGCCAAGTCCGGCTTTCCTCGAAAAGTTGGCGGCTTGACTTCTGAGCTGATTAACCCAATCTTTGGGTATTCTTTTCCCTTCTTCCTCGTCGTGGAGGTGATTGTGATCTATCGGATTCCTCAGCGTTTTCCTCAATTTGATTGTCATTGTCCTCCTCCTCTTCTTCTTCTTCTTCGTCATTCTCCTCGTTTTCTTCATTGTTGCGCTCTTCCTCCTCGTGTTGCCGTGCTTCCAATTGTCTTTGGGCTTCTTCATCCTGTTGATTTTGTCTTGTCAACAGAGCATCTATGAGAACCCTCTGCTCTTGGAGTGTTCTCCTCAATTCTTGTACTTCGTTCTATTCGGTTGGTTGGGTATAATATTTCGTTCGGGTATTCGTCCCTTTGAGGCTGCCTGCCTCCTCGTCTGCCTCGACCTCGGCCTCTGCCTCGGCCCTACCTCTCGGTGCAGAGCACCTCTTATGATGGCCATGTTTTAACTTTTCCTTTATATCAAATAACGGCTAAGTGTCAGAAAAATAACACAACACATGGCATCAAGACATATATATTTTCACATTAGATGTAATGTACATGCTAACGTATATTACATCATCCAGCTGGTTTATGACCAGTGATTATATCATATATCCCACGTTGTCGTCATCAGATGAATGATCTGAGCCAACAGGTTTCTCTGGTTCTACGGGCATACTAGCCATTGACTTAGGGTAGCACACCGGGTCAAAATCATATTTCGGATCAGAAATATCAGGGTTTTCGTCTTCGTCCGCGCGTCTCTGGAGCTACGGATTCTGGCGTTACGTCCTATTTTTACGGGATGGAAGATCTATGAATTTGTTTGTTTCTGTCCATCACTACCTATTACACCAGGGTCATATCAGTACTCCTTTTCAAAACGTGCTCAAGGTTTAAAAGGCTTAAGAACCTAACTCCGTTATCCGAACAGAATGGCCAGGTAAGTGTCTACCATGGGGGCCTCACCGACTTATACGGCGACTGATTGGCACACCCACGTAGACTAGCCTTGCCTTCGGCACCAAACCGTTCGTGGTAACATAGTTAAACACTTGCCAGAAAGATTTGCTCTGATACCATAAAGTGTAACATCCCATTTTCTAAAGCGGAATTTTTTTTTTTTATCAGAGTAGAGCATGGGAGCGAAAAAGTAACTGATCATAACAAAATATGAACCATAGTGTGATATAGTACTGACATTACAGCGATCCTACTTGTTCAAAAGGTAAGTACGAGAAGCGATAAGATAAATCCGTAGGAAGCCTACTCTGCTGCTTTCCCTATCACCGATCCGTGGTCCTCAGGATCACGAAGCTACATTGAGATTCAATTCACCGCATTGAATCTCGGAGTAGATTAACCTTACGCTCAAATAAAAACAGTATATAGACAATAGATATTCATGACATAACAGAAACATCTCATCAGAAGTGTGACACAGACAGAACATAAGCATGAAGCAATTATGTAAGGTCTACACAACAACATTGTGACACGAGACAAGACATAAGCATAAAGCGGTATGTAAAGTCCTACACAAATATAGCCTGCACATTACCACGTGCCACGATCACGTGTCCTCGGCGCTAGGAAAACTCAAGCGGTATTATCATGTCTATAACCGTACAAAATTTGTATGTATAACGGCGACCCTAAGCGAGCCAGGTATATGAGCGTATCTATGACATATATGTATATGAGAGCTATAGGATTAGTGTTACGATGCAGCGTCCGTACCTTCGTTTGATGTGCGTAGTTGTTTACGCGAAGCGTACTTTCGGCGGAAAAGCGGTTTGTCCGAAACAATGACACGTTGGACAGTAATAACGGCAACAAATTAGGATTTCTGACGTCCTATAAGAGTAATATCACTTTCATTAGTGATTTGGCACTATAAGCGGCATTTTAGGTAAAAATTACCATTTTGCCCTTCTACCCCTAATCGGCGGAATTTCGCTTGACAATTCGTTACTCGACAAATTTTCTTCCCGAAATTTTGCGAACTTGACATAACTATGATTTTGAAAATAATGACTAAAATAGCCCTCCCATATGATACCCAATCATACTTGAAATTTAAAGGCTATTCTAACAAATTCTACCCTTACTTCTAAAAGAAGCTGCAGCTTCAACTTTTCGGCGACTCGATCCCTACTATGTTTACACCTCTGCATATTTTTTCAACGCAAACAAGGCTCTAAAACATTTGTAGGAATCTTGTCACCTAGTTCCTAAATCTAACTAACAATTCTACTAACTACTAAACTAAAAACTAAAGACTAAAAGACTTACAGTTGAAGACTTTCAGGACAATTCTACGAGGGCTTATTTGCACTGAATTCCCCAGGCTCCTTTCTCTTCTTTCTCAACCAAAAATTTCGGCCAAGAGAAGGAAGAAAGGTGTGAAATTTCTCAAGGAAGGCATCTATTTATAGGCAAAAACAAGGGCCTTGTTTGGCAAATTTAAGGCTTTGATTGGAAAATCAAAGTTGTAATAACCCATTAATTGCAACTTGTTCAACCATTTTCCCCGATCGGTACCCGATTCGCGTGATTTCGGAGAAATCTCAAAATTCTGGATTTACAACTTTGAAAGCATTTCCTCACTTATTAGAAATGTCCAAATTAACCTAAATTTTGATCCCATACGGGCTCCAACAGGTCGATTGAAGTTTTCTCGAAAAGCGTGTCCGATCGTGTCGGTGTCGGAATTCGTTTTCGGGACTACCAATCTCTTGGAAATAATTCACTGACTCCAAAAATGTCAAAATAAATTCAAACCCATTCCTAAATGTTGAGTTAGAATTTATTTTCCTTATTTCCAAAAGTATGCCTATATGCATTTTTCCCTATTTTGTTTTATTAGGAAAATGCACAAACGGCCTCAGAATTAACTTCCGCAAGAGTCTAACGGAAGATAAAAACCCACGATTAATATTTTACCTTGACCTTGGCATTCCTATTTCTAGATCTCTAGATAGGATCCGTTTCCTAATTTAAAAATTACTATTCATACTTTTTCACTTTAATTAATTATATTATATTTTAATATCAAGTTGCAAAAACCTTTATACATATATATATATACATTCTTTCTCTTTTTCTTTTGGCCCAATTCGGCTGGCCCTATATTAATTTTAATAAATGTTTATTTTGTAATTAATTAATTAATTAATTATTTACTTATTTAATTTTTTTTTCCCAAAATTCCACAAAATTACCTAATTGGTCCATTCTTGTATTTAGGCTTAAAAATACCTAAACTCAACTATTTCTCTCCAAAACTTCCAATTAATTAGTAAACATGTTTTCACTAATTTTAAAACAAAAACCACTAATTTTAGGGTTTTACATAATTATCATGAATTTTCTTTGCTTATGCTTAAGTAATTAGCTCAAAATTACCTAATTACTCTTTTATCACTTGTTGATAATTTCCTTCATTACAATACCTTATTACCTTCATATTCACGCATTAACCTTAGTATTTCCATGCCTCTTACATTATTCTACAATTTGTAAGGGTATTTTGGTCCTTTATTACCTTTTGCATGAATGGAGAGGATGTGATTTCATAAAGTGTATTTTGGTCCAATGGTGAGGGTGAAAGATGAGGAAATTGATCACATGCAAAAGGATTCACATAAGCTTGGAAATTTTTCTTATAAATAGAGGCTTAACCCCTCTTCATTCTTCGCACCAACAAAAGATAAAACATTTGATTTAGTGAGTGAGAAGAGAGGAAGCTTGAGCAAGAGGAAGGTGGAGTAAGAATCAAAGGTAAGTTCTTAAGCTTTATCTTTTTAGATTTTAGTAGAATTGTAATTCGATCAAGGAAATTGAAGAGTAAATTCCTTTTTCATGTTTTTAAGGTCTCCATTGCTTTTAAAACGCAAAATGGAGTGGAAACATGTTAGAGAATAATTTTTAGAATCAATAGATCATTATGATGAAAGTTTGGAAAACTGTTAGTTTTAAATTCTAGGTGGCAGCAAATATTGGGTCATTATTTTATGTATCAAACAAGCTTTAAAAATCACTAAATTTTGAATAATAAAGTAGACATATAGGGATTTCTATTGATATAAAATTTGTAACGTTTTGAACTCTGGACAAGGAGTTACGAATTTTTGAAAATAGGCTTTGTTTCTGGAATTAAAATTTGAACAGTGTTGGAAAACATAACAATTGGGAATGACCTATGATGTTATGGCTTCTGGGATTATTTCCCCCTGAAAATAGACATGTCAAGGGTCATGTATATTTTTGAAGAACTCAAATTGGATTTTTTTTACATTTAATTGTGATTTTTCAAAGTTGCTGAAAAATTTGCCAAACAATCCAGCATTTCGAAATTTAGAAGATGTAAGGGTAAAATGGAATAACTTATCTTTTAAAGAGAAAAAGGTAAAAATGAGTGGAAATAACCCTTTAGGTATTATTCTAGAGTAATATGATATTTACGATAATATCATATGGAAAAAGAAATAATCTGACGACATTATAGAATATCCGGGAAGTTCGGAGTCGGATTCGAAAGATAGGCATCTTACTGACTAAGCGGTGAAAGGTACGTTCCTGTACTGTAACTCCAACACTTCGATGTCTTGTATGGCTTTGATATGATTGATTGAATCATGAATTGTGGACTCGTGAACAATCATGTGTGTTTACATTCAGTTGGTTGTGGATTACTGTGATATAATATAATGCTGCATGCTTGTTTTCCTAGCGTTGAGGAACCTATGACTAAGTCACGAGGCACTGGTGAGTGCTAGTAACGATACATGTGCTGTAAGCCATTGTAGTCAGGTACCGATGTGTTGCTAAATGTATATTGTTATAATTATCTATCATATATTGTTTGTACTTCCATATGAGGTTAACTGTTACTTGAAATTCAATTCGATTGAATCTCAGACTTAACTAAAGGTTTAGGGAAGGGATTTGGACTTGGCAAGGTGAAGTAAATGGAGCCATGAAGATGCATCGATTAGAACGAATGCCGGAAGAAGTCTATTAGGGCACAATTTCTGGCACGAATTTGATAGAGTTGTTTCAAACTATTTGGTATCTAAGAAAGTGTAGGTCAATGTGGTTACAATAATTAGTCACCATGAAAGACGAGGAGACTCCCACTAGACTAACACCAGCCTGGCCAATAGGTCTGGTCAACTGTATTGGGTTCCAAGCCATAGGTTTAGTTAGAACAGGATTTGAGTCAATATAATTGTATTGAGAATATTCCTTCAAGATTTTCAATGTAACTAGCATATGTTGGGGCATCAGCATATGTCTGGGCATATGTTATCAGTTACTCATCATCCAAACGATAATGCATGCTCTCTGTTCTACTTTACTCTGATCTGTCAACACCATATTCCTAATGCTACGTGTCAACGGACATAATAAGTAGCTTGAAATTTGAGGTGTTACAAAAATATTTCAAGAACTAAAGATTGAGTTTTGAACCACTATTTTTGGATATGAATTGATTTATTTATAAATTTTTGAAGTTTTAGAAAAATTTATTACATCACGTACCCAACCTTTTAGAAAAGTTTTAAATAATTCATTCTTATAAGGATATTAATTGAGTCACATGTGATTTTTAAATGGCCAAACAATTCTGATAAGTAACTTTAGAATGAGGTGTGACTTCTCAATGCATAGTGTCGTTGAATCTCCTAAAAGCACCCTTCGCTTAAACATATTAATTGTTTGTTTTTGTTTATTTACAATAATAAATTAAATTTTTTTTCCTCTTTACCTGTCTTTTAATTAATTTTTAGAATCAATCACAACCAAATACTCCCTCTGGTCTTAATTATAGGAGATATTTAACCGATTTTGGGGAGATTTAGGATATGCGTTAAATTAGTTAATTTTACTCATTTTTCTAAAATGCCTTTATATAAATTTAAAATGACATAAGTAAAAGTGAATCAACAACCCCTCCACATATCTCTCCGACTTTTTCTTTCCACATGCGTTCTAATTGAAATAATGGTCTTGCTATATATACATATATGTGTGTATATATATGTATACATATAGAGTTATCTACATACATACATACATACATATACATATAGACTCTCACACACACACACACACACACAAACACACACACACATATCTACACACATAACATATATATTGACACACACAAACACATATATACATATATATAGGTACACACACACACACACACACACACACACACACACACACACACACACACACACACACACATACGTATGTATATATACATATGTATGTGTGTGTGTATGTTTATAGAGACACGTGTGTGTGCGTGTGTGTATTAATGCAACCCACATACATATACTCATCAAAAATCAAACACACTTGAGAGAATAAAATAAGGGTATTTTAGGAAGAAATTGACAAAAACAAAAAAGTTGTCCTATAATTAGGACCAAAGCCAACCCCCAAATATTGTCTTATAATTAGGATCAGAGGGAGTAACAAACAAATAAATAAACTACAAACAAAGGAAAATATAAATTTAATTTAATTGAAATAATTAAAAAAAATGCCTGCATCTACCTTTAATTCTCCTTTTTAATTATAGAGGGGTATTATAGTGTTTGAACAATATTCAGAAAAGTCCTAATGAGAAAATTGTTAAAAGTGTAGGCCTAGATTAAATTTTTGGTATTTCATTTTTCCTTGATTCTTTACACATATATAAATAATTTTTTTGTTTATTGTACACTTTTTAATTCCTAAGTTATAATTTTTTAAGAAAATATTAAGTATAATTTAAATTTCAATTAAAAAATACAGACTTGTTACAAATTATACGTATAATAAATAAGAAAAAACAACTCCAAAGTTGTCTATATTTTAATTATTTTAATATTAAGGGGATAGGAAAAACATAAAATTAAAGTTGTTAAGAAATAGATAATATCTTTGAAAAATAAGAATTGGTATAACACATGGTGGCCATTCGGTATGGTTTAAGGTTTTGATGTCAATGAATAGTATATAAGAATTTCACTTATCTACGCTACAAATATCATGAGGTTCCATTAGTTTTTGATCTTCACTTTATTTGTTATTTCACATATATGAAATGATAAATTTTAGAGAAAAATATTTAAAAAGAAAAGAAAACACTCAAGTAAAGTACATACCTGTAAATGAGTTATCATTCAAATATAATTCTTTCAAAGATGTGCAGTTGCTTATTGATTTTGGAATGCTTCCCTCTAATTGATTAACGGCAACCAAAAAGACTTCAAGTAAAGGGAGTTGATGGCACATTTTTTCTGGCAAATTACCCTTTAAATGATTCTCGGCAATATTAATAAAGCTCAAGGAGGGCATTTTCCAAAGGAATGAAGAAATTTCACCTATGAAAAAAATACAGAATATTTTTTTTGTTGGTAGTAAGTCTAGGAATTTCCATATAAGTAATACATGGAATTTTGTTAATTAGAGGCTTAAAATAATAGACTATAATTTAATTTTTGTTTGAAATCAATTTAAAAGGGACTCTTCCAATATAATATCAATCACCAATTGGAAATTAAAACTCTTAAAAGATATCCTAAACAAAGATTAAGGAATTAATTTCACCTATATAAAATGAACAACCAAGTTATATATATTTTTCATTAAATCTATTTATTATTTACAAGGCTCTAACTTTGAAATCTGGCTATGAATTCATCATATATAGACTTAGAGGGCTAAAGTTTTAGTTTTTATTTAAGGAAATTAAATACTCTTAGTTACACATTCTGGAGGTAACATAGTATACATAAAAGATAAGATTTTTGTTAAGGCATAAAATTAAGAGATGTGTAAATTGAACGTACCTGAAAAAAAATTCGATGAAAGATCTAATGCTTCCAACAACGTCTCATTACCAAATGATATTGGAAGACTACCTTCCAAATTGTTCTGCGCTAAAATTACAATTCTTAAGGAAGAAATGGTGAAGAGAGATGATGGAATTTCACCTGTTTCGTTTTACAAAGTGAACAAGAAAAATCAAAGTAAGCTAATAGTAAAAAGGCTTTGGCATTTATCTTTAACATTACTATGTCACGTCAAATATTAATAGGTCATGAAATTCCTTCAGACCCATTTTTTATAGGGGTCCATGTCATTTTTAATCACCCAAAATTATCTTTTTTCTCTTTTTAATATTTTTTTAACTATGAACACAATTTGACAAGCTTCTTACAGTTCTTTAAAATGAATGAAAAAAAATGAAAAGAAAAAAATATTTTTAAAATTATTTTCCACTGGATAGATTAAAACAAAAACACACAACGTATAATTAGTTCAATCATATAATTAAAAGCCTTACATTGAAAATTGTCATCATCAAGATATAGGAGTAAATAAATAAAAAATTCATGTTTTAAATCTCACGTGGTCCCATCAATTGATAATCTTATCTTTCTTTTATTTTGATATTATAATCACAACCTATATGTAAGTATCATTTATGAATGAACAATATATGAATGAATGAAATGAAAAAACTAAAAGAAATGACAAAACAAAATCTTATTTTAGTTTTAAAGTGGTGGATATAATTATATAAAAATATTATAGAAAATCATAGAATAGCATCGATTCATGAATTTTTGTTATTGTAAATTGCTAGCTACATTTAACTCCATTGCTAATATGTACAATATTCATGAAAAGAAAAGAAATAAATCTCATTTTAAGTTATTTTTACTATAGAAAAATATTAGAAGAAAAGAACAAAATGATGATAAAAAAAAGTAGTCTCATACTTGCAAAGAGTTCGGCATCGAAATACAATTGATTAACATCAACTACTTGTAAAAAAGATTAATGGACTTTAAAAGAAAAATAAAATGGCTCATAATATTTCATAATATGTTTGATGTAAAATGGGTTAAATACCTAATTTGCCACGGAAGTATTGCTAAGGGAGCGCCCAGCACCCAGAAGTTTTTTTGGTACCAAATTTGTCCCGGAAGTTTACAAAATGTAGCAAATTTTCCCCAGAAGTATGAAAAATGTAGCAAATTTGCCCATCCGTTAATTTTGACCGTTAAGTTTGACTAATTGTCCACGTGGCATGCCACCTCATGACACGTAGCATGCCACCTCATCAACCCAATAAGAGTTAAGTATCATTTTTGCCCGGGAAGTTTTCATTAAGGAGCAATTTTACCCCGGAAGTTTTCATTGAGGAGCAAATTTGCCCGGAAGTTTACAAAAGTAGCAATTTTGCCCTTCTTTCTCCCAATATTAAATTTGACTATTAAATCGGTCAAAGACCACACATGTCATGCCTTGAAAAGGTCGAACTTGGAGTCAGAGAAGGAGATCCTTGAGATGTTGAGCTCAAGGCAGCCAGAATTTGTGAAGCCGAACTGGTCACAGGAAGCATCACTTATGATCTAAGCAAATGATCGGTCTATACAAACGTAAATATTATCACTATTGATTTGTTTTACTGAACCAATTTTTGGAACAATTCATTTCTCGTTTTGCGTTTCATTTGCTTAGATCATAAGTGATACTTTCTCTGGGTTTTGCGACAGACCTTTCAGTCCCTGTGACCAGTTCGGCTTCATTAATTCTAGCCGCCTTGAGCTCAACATGTCAAGGATCTCCTTCTCTGACTCCAAGTTCAACCTTTTCAAGGCATGACATGTGTGGTCTTTGACTGATTTAATAGTCAAATTTGATATTGGGAGAAAGAAGGGCAAAATTGCTACTTTTGTATACTTCCGGGGAAAATTTGCTCCTCAATGAAAACTTCTGGGGTAAAATTGCTCCTTAATGAAAACTTCCAGGGCAAAAATGATACTTTTGATTGATGAGGTGGCATGCCACGTGTGCTGAGGTGGCATGCCACCTCACATTTTAACGATCTACGTGGACTTCCGTCACTTTTGGGTAAATTTGCTACGTTTTGTAAACTTCCGAGGCCAATTTGGTACCAAAAAAACTTCCGGGTGCTGGGCGCTCCCTTAGCAATACTTCCGTGACAAATTAGGTATTTAACCCGATGTAAAATTATAATAGAAAATTGATAGGTAAAATTATAAGATTCAGTTGACTGATTTGTAGAGATTAAAGAAACTAAATAAATTATTTAATTATTGTATATGTTGTTTGATCTATCTAAATATAATGTTGGGTTTTGAGCTCCCTTTCCTATGTGGAGAAAAGCCCATGTTTGAATTGCCCAAATTTTATATATTCCCTATTTTATGAAAAGAAAAGAAAGGAAAGGAAAGAAGGAAAGAGTGAGAGAATGAAAAAGAAAAGAAAAGTTTCCTAATTCTTCTTTGTGAGAAAGAATATTCTCTTAGAGTTTCCTAATTTGAGGTTGGGTCTCACTTATTTAAGTGGAGAGAGGGCATATTATTCAGTAATGGTTTATGAAATAATGGAATAGAAGTTAAGACAATGATATATATAATTAAAACTCTTACCTTGCAAGTTGTTGTTCGGAAGATATAGCAACTGGAGTTTGGTCAAATTTCCAAGTTCACTTGGTATGTTTCCTCTGTTGAATTTGTTATCACCCAATCGTAACTCTACTAATTCTTTGCATTGATTCCAAATGGAGGGTATTTCGCCAAAGAAATCATTTCCATTCACACAAAAAAATTCAAGTTTTGGAAGCCCAAAACACAAATTTTTTGGGAGACTACCAGATAATTGATTTATTCCAAGTTCAAAGTCTTGTAGTGCTGAATTGTTAAATAATGAAGATGGTATAGAACCACTAAGTTGATTTGCTCCAAGATACAATATCTTCAGTTGTGAAAGATCACCAATTTCATTTGGGATGCCTCCTTCAAATATTAAGTGGGTGGGAAAGAAAATAATGTCAGTAACAATTTGTTATGTTTCACAAGTTATTAGGTACATGAGATAAATTAATATTCTATAGAAACAAATGTAATAAGATTTGCACATTTTTTAAGAAATGACACATATATTAGTAAATGGTAAAACACAATAAAAGGTATATGTAATACCCTTATTTTCATAATTCATGTAAACACTTTATTTTGGAAAATAATTAACAAAATATAAAGGTGAATATGTGTCTCAAAGAAATATAATCCATTGATTATATTTTTGTGCAAATTTCACTTTGGAATTAATTAACCGATGGTTGATTAATGAGACCACATATTAGGAGTTATAAAATGTGACATAAAATCACATGAATATTCCTTTGGGAAATTTTTAAGTTAACCAACTTATGCCTAGGCATTTTATATCAGTTACTCATTATCCAAACGTTAATGCATGTTCTCCATTCCGCATTACTCCGATGTAGCACCTCAAACTCCGTTGATTTTCTAAAACTACGTGTTAACGGACACACTAAGTGGTATGGAATTTGGGGTGTTACATATATGGTATCAGAGCAATGTTTGAACGTCTAGGTTAAGAGTACTGATATAATACTGGTAATGTGATGCAGGATGGACATATACCATAAAGGAAAAGGGTTAGGCTTGGGAAAGTTAAAACCCAGAGATAAGAGAAATGGTACAGAATATGGATTCTGTTGCTAAACTCTAGGACTTCTGATGTGGAAATCAGAGTCTAAATTAAATCCCCGCCCAGTGTTTCAAGGGGAGGCGGTACAGAGAAGTCGGTACTGCTTAGGTTTTCTTGTCGACAGTAACTTACTATTTAGGTTTCCCTATAGAAACAATGGCCTATTGATTAAGTTTCCCTGTAGAAATAGTAACTTGCTAAGTTACCCTAAGGGGACAATCCCTGCCTAGTAGAGGCCAAACAACATGCATGCAACGGGGCGTGGCTCTGAGGACGAAGGTCTTTGACTGAGTCCTTGACGATGGTGACCAATAGATAGGAAAGGGAAAGTACCCAGCATTTCTGGGGAGGCAGATATGCCGTACTAGTACCTATGAGAGTTGTCGGTACCCAGTGGTATGTGTACCGATGTTAGTACCCAGATCCGATAGGTGCTTTGAGGTTAAGCATGCTAGGGTGAGAGAAATCTCAGGATTTTTAACCCCTGGGATGTAGCATAAGGATTTGAGATCCTTTAAGCTAAAGCCTGAATACCTTGCGGTATGAAACATGGTGATCCTTTGGGATACCATGAGAGTAGATAGAGTGATAGGCTTAACCTTGATCGAAGCAGAGATAGTGCTTAAGTCAATATATGACTGAGCATGGCCTAGGTTCCAAATACCTAAGAGTTAGTTTCTTAACAGAACCATACAATATATAGAACCTTAATAGCCACAAGTTATGGTCTCATGACTAGGACTGATAACCGTAGTGATGTTAGTGGCTAATAAATTCCCTAAGAAGTGGGTGGTTACCCGATGAAGGAAGTTAAGTTAAAGAATATGCCTGGAGCTAGACTGATAGTGAAAGTCTATAAGATAAATGACCCCAGATGAGATGGCAGAAATAGAGACAGTAGATTACGAAACCACTAAAGGGTAGGAACCTGATAAGATCTGAGTTCTCGTTATAATGATTCAGAGACGAACAACAGAAGAAAGTACTGCTTATGGAAAGTTTTGATCGGAAATGGCTACTTACGGGGAGTTCTGATCGGAAAGGGCTACCTAAGAGGGTTCTGACCGGAGGAGCTGACCAGTCGGAGGGATTGAGTGAAGTGCCGGGTGAAATACCGTGGAGTGGAGCTACTGTGATGTCAAACCGAAGAATGTAGCCGCCATGATAACAAACCATAGAGTAGAGCTACCAGTGTATCAGTTCTCAAGGTAAGTATATTATAATGAGTCGCACATCGAATAGGTTCCCTAGAGAAAATGTTTTTGTGATCCGGTATATCGCCATAGGGTGCTCCAGTGTTGTATAGCATATGTTGTACTATGGTATCCAGGCAGGAGCTGAACTTGTGCTAGAAGACATTCTAGATGTGAACAAGTTCCCTGAGATGTTTCTAGAAGCTCTCAGCGGATTATCACCAGTAGGGGAAGTTGAATTCACTATTAGGTTGATGCCTGATACCGAACCAATATCAAAGGCATCGTATCAGATGGCTCTAAATGAATGATTTTTTGAGAGACAAAAGCACACACCAAAACGACTACACTAATCCAAGAATTACGATTCTCGCCACGTCCGGAGGGTATATGGCCCACAACGGTGGTCGACGCCGCTGATGCCTGGTAACTCAACATTGAGGTATGTCCTGGTGAGGGCAAAGTGGTGATGTGTACCTCTCAAATGTTCATGGTGGGCAGTAGGACCTTTGAGACCGGTGTGTCCATAGGTTGTTGGACATGTATATGTTTGATGAAAAGCCCTAAGTCCTATGAGACTATTGTGTCTATAGGCTGGCAGAAGCCCATGATTGTTAGACAACAAATACCGGGAAGTGTCTTGAGAAGTTTGTGAAGCCCGAGAATAATGAGCAATATCCAGGATAGCTGGAAGACCGAAGTAGGATGGACTAAGCATTCTATAGATGGCTTGAGTAGCCAAGGACAAAGGTCCGAATGCGTTTAGTTAGTCATGACTTTCTAAGATTAGTTGTCTGGTTTCTGTGAACGTTTAAAGATTGAATTTTTAAACTTGCCAAATGCACCTGCTATGTTTGTGAAAATCTTCGGAATTGATTTTCGAAACTTAGTTTTCGAAAGAAATGTTTTCAACATAATTTGAGACCATAGTGATGGTTACTTCTGAAATGATGTTGTCTTATAAAAGGGGTTAGTTAGAACCCAGAATTTGAAACTAAGTTTTCAACTATGTTGTGGTAAAGGCAGTACAGAACTGGAAGGACAAAAGCTGTTGTAGATGTACACGGTTTGCTGGGTCTTGCCAGATGTGTTAACATGTTTGAAATTGTTGGCCTTCGATAAGGGCTCTTTTTGAACAAAGAGTTTTTTAGGGATTTTGTTTGAGAGAATGAAAATCGCACCAGCAGTGAACGCACCCAATCCATAACATTTCGCCTAGGGCGTATGTTTTGTCTAGTAGAACTTGACTGTCTATGGCTGGACTGAGTTCCGGTAGATAGGTTGCTACTTTATTTACCGGTGTGGACGCTGTGTGTCTTATAGGAGGGCGGAAATTCTCCCACATCGATTGACAGTACTGTTGATGCTTGGTGACTCGATTGGAGGCCAGAGGGATACAAAGGCTGGATTTGGGGATTGGGATAAGCCATTCGCTGTACCAAGTGGTTGAAGTGGTGGTGTGAGCTCTTAATTGTTAAATATTTTATAAAATGAATTATACCCCTCAAAGATATGTGCCAGTAGTAAAAGTTTTTGAAACTGATTCGGCAGTGAATGTGTTTTCACGAATTTGTGTTGTCAGCGGTTAAATTTGAAAATGTGATAGCACTATTACTTTTTTGGTATATTGCGGATTATGAAATGTACTAAGACCACGAAAAATTTTCAATGTGTGAAAATTTGAAAATGAGACAACATAATAGTTTTGGGTAGCGATGACATGTTTGTCAATGCTATTGTGTTGAAAATCGATGTAGTTGGAAATTTCGATATAGGAACAGGAACTATTAGAAAGGTCTAGAACAAGGTTAAGACAATTCGTAGTTGTCAGCTATAGTGCTAAGTAAGAGAAAGTAGTCTAAGAACTTGAATGGGAAAGGCTCAGATGAAATAGACCAGAAGATGCTCGGGGCAATAAGACCTGGTATGTGCACGGGGCGATGTCCCTAGGCCGTAAGACCGGTGGTACTTAGCACTGTGTGAAATGCTGATTGTCATGGTGACTTTAGACTAGTATGTTTACAGTGCATCTGGAGTCTGGCAAAACATTCATTGTACCAGGTAATGGGTGAGATGCCTAAGGCCTGAGGATGATTTCCTAGGTAGTGAGGCTAGAATCTCTAGTGCAGTAGTAATAGATTGAGCCGGAAGCCTAATATGTGTTAAGACGAGAGGCTGAATAAGTCAGGTAGTGAGGCCTGCGTAACCAAGCACTGAGAGAATGGATCAGTAGATCCTGTATTTAAATACTATACATGGGTACAAGTTGAATGAGATTGTTAGGGTGCATGTTTAGTAAGCATCCATAGGAAAGGAATAAACTGGATGTCTAGATTAGTTCTTTGAAGTTATACGTTCAAATTTCGAGGACGAAATTAAAATTAACGGGGGGAGAAATGTAATACCCTAATTTTCATAATTCATGTAAACATTTTATTTTGGCAAATAATTAACGAAATACAAAGGTGAATATGTGTCTCAAAGAAATATAATCCATTGATTATATCTTTGTGCAAATTTCACTTTGGAATTAATTAACCGATGGTTGATTAATGAGACCACATATTAGGAGTTTTAAAATGTGACATAAATCACATAAATATTCCTTCGGGAAATTTTTAAGTTAACCAGCTTATGCCTGGGCATTTTATATCAGTTACTCATTGTCTAAACGTTAGTGCATGCTCTCGTTTCGTATAATTACTCTGATGTAGCACCTCAAACTCCGTCGATTTTTCTAAAACTATGCATTAACGGACACACTAAGTGGTATGAAATTTGGGGTGTTACAGTATAACCCTTTTAATTCGGTGGGCTAATAACCATAGATTAAATCAACTGGTTGTGTTTGGTTGAGAAATTTTGATCTGATTAAATCTAAGAGACAAATTGAAGTCCAATTAGCCATTCCTTTTCATCATTCCTATCAAAACACATGTTTCTTGGGAGACTCCTAGAAAAAAAAAATCTTTTTGTTCACTCTACAAACTTTTTAAAAATAATAATTACTAACAAATAATGAAATTAAAATATAATGTAGATTGACCAAATCAAAATTAAATGTTGAGGACTTGTTGGTTGTAAGGTTTATTCTATATGGAAAAGGACAATACAAGTTTCTTATATCCATTATCTCAAGTCATCATGACCATGTATCATATTTTTAAAATATTATAAATTAACTATAAATCCACATGAAATAAATAGAACACATGTCCATGTGTAATTAGAGAACTTGACATAATGGATATAATGAACTTGAGCTAAAATTTTTCCCTATGAAAAACCCTTCAAAAAGTTTTTGATGACAAAATAATAATTTTTTTTTTTTAATTTTTAAAGACTAATGATGAGCCTTTAGATCCACTTGGACTAATTAATATTATAAAAGTAATTTTTTCCCCATGGCGTAACTATAATTTGTTTCAAATTTTTGAAGATGAATGTTTTTCCCTTTGAAAAGAGTGGAATTGTAATACCTGATTTTCGATTTACCGAAAATCTTGTATTTTAGGAATATGTTACCATATTAAATTGGTTAACATATGTGACATAAAGTCACAGAAAATAATGGCTATTTTAAGTGTAAAAGAGCCATAGGAAGATTATAAAGATACTTAATTAAATTAAGTGTCGATTACCAAATAATAGGAAAATAAGTTTTGCACTAATTGAGATTAGTGGTATAATTCTTCAATTTGACTATGGGAAAATTAAAGTAATCATTTTTGAAATAAAAGAGGGCTGATTATTGAAGAAAAATTAAGGGCCAAAATTGAAGAATTAAAGCTTGAATAATAAAGTGCTCATTGTAACATCCCCATTTTTCATGTGCCTCAATGTGGATTCATTTGCATATATGGATATTTTTATGAAGTTATGTGTTAATGAATATAGGTTGTTGCGTGAAATAATCAGAATAAGATTAAGATGTGGTCGTGGAATTACTTGCTTATGTGTAATAAATTTTGCCAAAAAGGGATGAGAAGAAGTTGCATGAGTATTATTAGGAATTAAGAGAAAAATTGAAGCAAGGTTAAAATTTCAATTTCCACAAAATTGTCGTATGTCCCATAATTATTTAGAATTTATGGGTATATGAGCATGCGTTACAAGTTAACAAAGTGGGCTAAAATCATCCTAAGAGAGGCTTACATTTTTAGCCCAAACTAAGAGGGAAAAAAGAAAAAAAAAAGAAAAAAGAAAAAGAAAAAGGCCAAACACATGTTAACTAAGTGGTTGGATTTTAACATGATGGTAAATTGGTAAATATTGAGCTAGTTGGAGGTCAATTTTTCTTCCCTTTTTGCCTCTTTCATTCTGCCGAAACTGGACCCTTTAATTGACACTAATTCAATTCTTCTTCTCCCACACACAAGAGTCAGCACGCAAGAAAAAGGGAAAAGAGGAAGAGTGGAAAATTTATAGGAGAGAAGGAGAAGGAAGAACTCAAGAATCTAATAGGTAAATCTCATGTAATCTCTTCCATCTCTTCTAAGCTCCCTTTTGCAACTCTTCTTGACCTAAAAATCTGTTTTCTTATGGTGCTCATGAAGGGGAGGTCGAAAATTTTGGTAAACAAGGAAGAATAAATTACAAGAACTTCAAAGGTCAAGCTAAGGTTAGTGATTCTTGAACCTCCTTAGAATTAATTTGTGTTGGTGAATTGATTTGGGGTGGTATTTTCTTGTATTCTTGAAATGTTGGAAACCCTAAATGTATGAGGAGTTGCTGCCCAAATTCTTAGAAGGGGTTAGTGTATGATCAAGGGTTCAAACAACAAATTAGAAATGATTATGGACTAGGTTATGATGTTAAAATGGAAACTTGAGTATTTGTGTTTAAAGTGTGATTTTCGTCCAGCTGAATATACATGAGGATCTGAGTTGGTTTTGGCATTTTTGAGGGTTCTAAAAGTGTTTAAAATGAGATTTTGTATGGGGTTGAACTAGGATCATAATTTTGGAAATACAAATGGAAGTGAGAAAAACGTTGGAGTGCTGTTTCTGGAAATTTATGTGGAATCAGTCACCTTCTTTATGATATTTGACCTAGTAAATGGACTCTAAAAATTATTACATTTTACAGGGATAAATTAGACATCTCAAGGATTAATTGGGTATATAATTTGTATTTTTATGAATTTTTTGCTAAGAGAAGAAAATGATTCAAAATAGCCCCTGAATACTGGGAATTATTTCGGACAACAGGGGTATTTTGGGCTATGGATGAATTTTAGACTTGGTCTGAACAAAATGAGTATTTATAGTTGAAAATAGACATATTAATGGTCATTTTTGCTTTTGAATCAACCCAAAAATAATTTTCTAAATTTAATTACGAATTTTCAAAGTTGAGCCTTTATTTTAGAAGATTTCAGACTCAGGACGAAAATTAAGAATATATGGGCCCAAATTAAATTCCTTAATAAGAAAAGGAATTTAGTGAGTATGGACACATTAATTGGGCTTATTTTAATTTACCAAAGAAAATATTCATTGAGGTGGAATTAATTATATTTATATTTTATTATTTTAGGGATAATTGTGATATTTTGCATCGCGAAGGTTATTGTTATCTGTAGTCGACTGCCAGGTAGTAACCTTAATCCTCATATACTCTGTGCGACGTTTGTATGTATGTTTTACCATATATATTGCAAACATTTGATTATAATTTACTTCCGAGTGCTATGGAACCGGAACATGTTGTGTGCATAAAGGCCTTTGCTGTGTGCTGTGCCCGGTGGTCTGTATTGTGTGCTATTAGGACCACTGCAGTTTGTGTTGTGTGTTATTAGGACTGCTAGTTCCGGATTTGGCTGTGTGCCTTGATAATGAATGTTATGTAGTAGTTGTTTATTTATGGCTTTTCTTACGTGCATTACTTATACATTTTATATGAGATTAACGGTTACTCTGGGATTCAATTTCTGAGTCCCAGCCCCTTTTAAGCCATCTGGCAGCTCATCTGGAGTAGAGCAGAGAGAAAGAGGTAAGGCTCTGGAGCAGGGCTAGTGTAGTAGTGGATGTTGGTGACTCTCTTTTGGATATTTATTTTGACTATTGGATGACTGTAGATTATTATTTTATTTGGCCTGTCTGGGCACCATTGTTAGGATGACTGTATGTTTTGTTTCTATCTGGGAATAACCTATCTCTCCGTATTTTTATCAGTATATTATTGTCACTACTAGAAAATGCTGAATTTGCGACGGAATTTGCGAGGGAAAAAAAATCCCTCGCAAATAAAGGAATTTTGCGAGAGAAAAAAAATCCCTCGCAAAATAAAGGAATTTTGCGAGGGAAAAAAAATCCCTCGCAAAATAAAGGACTTTTGCGAGGGAAACAAAATCCCTCGCAAAATAAAGGACTTTTACGAGGGAAACAAAATCCTCGCAAAATAAAGGAATTTTGAGGGAAAACAAAATCCTCGCAAAATTGGAATTTTGCGAGGGATTTTGTTTTCCCTCGCAAATTTACTTAAATTTGTGATTTATTCTCACGCACGTTTGCTCCCGCACGTCCGCCATTTTCAACCCTTGGGTTCGCCAGTTTGCGTCTCTCTCCCTCCGCTTCAGATCTGCCCCTTCTTCTCCGTCAGGCTACCCGTTCGTGAGCAACCGCCGTCGACCTACTCTACTCCTCCCCCGTGGTCCGCCTCTCTTCCTTCGGATTTGTCCTCTACTCCGGCGTCGCAAACTCCCATTAAAATCCCTAAACCCCTCTTTCTCCTTACATCATTTCCCTTCCGCCTCTTGCCGCCGCGCCCGCTCCGACCTTATTTCTCCGTCGTTTTTCCTCTTTTTCTTTCCGATCACTCTCCAACGCAGTGCACCCACGAAAATGGCTACACAGTACGGCATCAAATTTTTCGTCCATTTTATCACCAATCACTTTGGCAACCTCGTCGCTGTAATTACCCCTCAACTCTTAGCATCTCCTTGGTTATTTTTCTCAATTTCATTTTAACACTGTATGTTTGTGCAGAAAGTATGTGAATGCCTTCTTAGGAGGGGACCCTCACTTTCGAGCAATTGGGTCGGTTCACTGAAGAACAACTGTGTTCAAGCATTTATTCTTGAACAAGAAGGTATATAACCATTTTGTTTGCACATTGCACAAATTATTTCTCCTTGATATTCTCTATTTCTGATTAAAGTATTGGAGAAACGGTGCAATCTGAAGTTGTTTATGGTTGGTTGGAGCTTCCTCTGTCACTATTGTGAAGATGGTATTTTGTTGCTGATTATTATGGGTTTGATTAAGGCTCAACAATGATCCTAATAGAATCAAAATGAATTGAAATTTCGAATGAGAATTTCAAGGTTGAGCATGTGAATGAGTATCATTTACGTCAACAGAAAGCCATTCTGAATCTACCTGTGGCATATATTAGAACTTTTCCTTCTATATTAATCATTTTGGTCGGTTCATGGATGTGTAACAAAGAAAGCGAGTGAAAATAATCAAAGACTATGATTGATGAATATTCAAGATGTGCTTAAAATGTTAGAATCAGAAGTTGCACTTTTTGTTAAATAACACACACACACACACATATAATGGAATTTCAATGTATTGTGTCTTTGTTTACCTATTTATAGATGATTTATTTCATAAATGGTGATTGATATTGCAGTGTGTAGAGCTTCTTGAGGGATTGCTTCGTGATGGTAGGCTAACTCTGAAACAGATGGTTGACAGAGCAAGCCAAAGAAAAGGTTACTCTTCCATGATGCACATGCTATATTGAATATTATCCGGCTTATATTTATATGAAAAATGGAAACCCTAATGTGAGAGGGATTTTTTTTCCCTCGCTTTGATTTACCTATTTACGCTTATTGTATTTTTCACCTATTGCTACTTGTAAGTTGTGACAATATGGTTTTGCAAGATGCATTCATAAAGCACAAGGATTGATTGACAAACTACTAATCTTTTGTTTCTTTGTTAGTCTTAAAGAAAATATCACTCACAAAAGTCATGTGGCATAATAATTAGGCCCCGAATTTTGCTGTTCTGGTCACACCCGCGTTCTTCTCTAAGTGATAATTGTATTGATGATAGAAAATGAAATTTTATGGCATAATGGTTAACTCTCGTGTTATAGTTTGTTTATTGGGAAAAAAGAAGAAGCAAGATATAGCTTCAGAGGTGGAAGTTGATGGATTCCATCAATCATGGGAAGATAGTATCTTCTGAGGTGGAAGTTGGTTAATTCTTGTTTTGATTTTAGTACTCTATCTTAGGAGGATACTTGTTTCTTGTTTCATATTTATTCTTTCTTTAGATAATTCTTTTATGCAAAAATTTACTATGAATGCACGCCTTTGGTAATTTTGTTTGGAGGAGTTACCTCAAAATATCTCTCCTTTCGAATGCTATTTCCATTCATCTATTAATGGGTTAGCTCTGATGCCTCTTCTGTCTCGTATAGATGGACCCTTGTTCTAAGAATTTTGGAGCATTGTACATTGTACACCATGTACTTTAAACATAAATAAGAGTCACCAGATCCTACTTTGTTGATCAAAGAATATCTGGTTTAAATATAAGCGCCTTAGAAGCTTCAATTACCAGGAGTGTGGTATGATCTGGGTTTGGCACAGAGGTAAGGCCTCCAGTGTGCCATATAGCTAGAATTTGTGGTACTTAAGAAGTGGGCATAGCTGGTTTGCTATTTCAAGTAAATCCTCTTCAATTAGTTTTTCTCAAATCAATGGACTTCTTTCAGAAAATGCAGTGCCCTTAGATGTTGTACAAGAGAGCCTTCATAAACTCTTAATGCTTCGATATGCTGAACGTTGCCCTTCCCCTGAGCCGGTTATTTCTCCTCCAGTTGAGCAGGCATGAAAGCAGATTCTGTTATTCATCTTTTAATTTTAGGGAAGAGGATCTATTTTCAAAATTGAGTAGAGGATTGTATGATTTAGATATCTGTCAAGAGAGGGGAAGGATAATTCATTATTAAAAAAATATCTAGCTATCGGTCAATATATAATATATAACCAAAAATATTTTTTATATTACAAATAAATTAACTAATTATAGTGGAAAGTTGAACTTAGTATGTGAACTTAGTATGTGTGTATGTGCGCATATGCATATGTATGTTTATTAATATATATAACCAGAGTGGACTTTTTATGCTTTTGCATAGGATGTGTCGCATTATTCATGTCTTTTAAACAATGTGATCGACTATGATTGAGAAGTTTAGGCTAAAGGGCTAGGGTATTAGATTGGGGGAGCCTTAATAGCAAATAATACACTGATGAACCATTTAATCTTAATATTATGTTGTTTTGCAGCATGTGCCAGAGAACTACGTTTTTGTGATGGTAGACAATTGTAACAACAATTATGATTCACATGTGTGGTAGGTGTTTTAAATTCATAATTTCCCAGATTCATCATTTTAAACATGCTCTGTTTCGCCCCAATATCTTGATGTTGTCATGTCATGAATATAACATTATAACTTATTCAGGGGGCCCTTGCCAGCCAAGAACATAATAGGCAGATAGTTTTTCGGTATTGGCCACCAAATAGGATTGGCAGCACAACTTCTGAGAAGAGCCGTCTGTTGAAAGTGACCCTGGCGCTAGTTTAGCTTCGCAATCAAATTGCTTCACCCATTTGAATTGTAAGATAATTTTGTCAATATTGTTGTCATTCCATTATTTGTTGATTGTGTAAAAGAAATAGGACTTGTACTGGGACATGTAAAAGGAATAGGACTTGCACTGAGGCAATTGTAATATTTTTTTTTTCCTATGTAAACTCTTATGATTGTTACAATTTATTTTTATGATATACAAATCTTTTTATTTTCTAATTTTTGTATATTTTTTGTGTAATTTTTTAATTTTTCTGTTTTTTTTTATTTTTTTTAAAAAAGAAATTAAAATTTGCGAGGGAAAAGGTTTTCCCTCGCAAAATCAAGATTTTGCGAGGGAAAACGTTCCCTCGCAAAATGCTGCAATTTGCGAGGGAATGTTTTTTTCCGTCGCAAAAGTGATTTGCGAGGGCTATTTTTGCGACGGAACTTGATCCGCCGCAAATTCCGCCGCAAATCAGTTTTGCGACGGAAAATTGCCTTTTTGCGACGGAATTTTTCCGCCGCAAAAAACAGTTTTTTTTTGCAGTGTGTCCAAATTGATGCGTACTCTGCTGCTTAAACTCTGATGTGTGACGTAAATTATCCTAGTGGAAAATAATTTAGAAATGTATAAAAGTAAAGAATCACACTACCCACTACCTGAAAGGGCGAGACCGGTAGGTGTGTAACACTAATGACCATGATTAATAAACAAACCAATCCAACAATGACAATGGTAATTAAGGGGAAATTAAGCAATTGATTAGAGAGTTAATTAAAGCTAATAAAATCTTCCCCAAGAGTCATAAAAAATGTGCAGCCAGGGGGAGGAATACAAGCCAAGTATTTCATGATAATTAAGCACATTGAATGCAAACTAAGAGGATAGGATTTTGTGGAAGAGAATAAGGGGATAAGATTGTGGAAGAGGATAGGATAAGGTGGAAGAGGATAAGAAGAGAGGGGAAGGTTTGGATAGGGGAAGAAAGAGAAAGAAGAAAACTTGTTGGAGAAGTTGAAGAGAAGGGTAATTTGGTAATTGCACACGTGGGGCCCACAGGTCATGAACTATGCCTATAAATAGAGGGCTCCCCTCTTAACAATTATTCACACCAAAAACTCATATCAAAGCTGATTGAGTTAGAGAAAAACACAAAGGAGCAAGGTGAAGAAGGAGTACAAGATCCAAAGGTAAGGTTCTTGAGTTTAAAGCTTTTAGTTCTTGATAAAATAGTAGTTTAATCTAGAAAATTGTGGAGAAAATTCCTTTGCATGTTTTTAAGTTCAAAAATAGGTTTAGAATTCAAAATTGATGAAAAACATGTTGGTAAATAAGTTTTGAAATCAATAGATCAAGATTGTGAAAATTGTAGAATTTCCAGTTTTAAAGGCTGTGCTGGCAGCGAAAATTGATGCTATTATTTTATGTATTAAATGAGGTCATAATATTATGAGAATTTACAGGAATAAATTATACATGTAGGGATTTCTAAATATATAAAATATGTAACGTTTTGATCTTTGGACAAGGAGATATGAATTTTTGAAGATAAGCCTTGTTTACTGGATTTAAGTCTGAACAGCGTTGATAAAATATTAAAATGGGAATGATTATTGATGTTATAGCTTCTGGGAATATTTTTCCTTGAAATTATACATGTCAATGGTCATGAGGAATTTTACGGAACCTCATTTCGATTTTTGTAGAATTAATTATGATGTTTCAAAGTTTCTGAAAAATCTGTCTAGAAAATCCAGCAATGCGTTTTTGAGAAAATGTAAGGGTAAAAATGGAATAACAAATGCACTAAGGGTAAAAAGGTAAAAAGAGATGGAAATAACCCTTTAGGATATTATTCTAAGTAATATGATATTTATCACAATATCATATAATAATCCGACGATAATGTATAGGATATCTGGGAAGTCCGGAGTCAGATTCAAAAGGATGGGCATTCTGGTAACTATATGCGGTGAAAGGTATGTACGCCTACTGTAACTTTAACTCTAATGCGTCTTGTATGCTTATATGTGATAGAATGATTCATGAAGTGATGGACAAGACTAGGTCTTGGGTCATACACTGTAACTAAGTTTATGGGGCTTAGGTGGCCTGTTATATATATTCAACTTTGTGCGGGTTATGGTCTTGATAACGCCGCAAGGTTGTTTTCCTAGCGTTGAGGGCATGAGGAGCTGTCGTGGCACTGGTTAGTGCAAACGTTGCTAACATTACATTTGTTGTGTGCTATATATTGTTGTGGTGTTAACATAACATGTGTTGTGTGCTATGTATTGTTGTAACCTTACATCTGTTGTGTGCTATGTATGGTTGATGTTGACATATTATATACTGTTATTACTTGAGCAAGAGGTTAACTGTTACCTGAGATTCAATTCGATTGAATCTCAGCCTTGACTAATAGTTCACGAAAGGAACCTGGATCTGAGAAGGCACCGGTAGATGGAGCCGTGAAAAGTCACCGATGGATGGATCTAAAAAGAGGAACCGATGAACAGAGCACGTAAAGAGGCACCGGTCAAAGTGAATGCTGGAAGAGGTTCAACACAGCGTAGCTTCTAGCATGAATCCGATAGAGTTGTTTCAAACCATTTAGTGCTTAAACCAAGGAAGGGTTGGTCTTGTGGTTCAGTCATAAGTCGCGCGTGAAAGACGAGGAGACTTCCACTAGACTAACATCCATCTTGGCCAATGGGTTTGATTAACTGTATGGGGTTCCAAGCCACAAGTCTAGTTAAGGCTTGGTTTAAGTTTGTATAGTTACTATGCAAGAGTTGTAATTATACAAGTTATGTATTATTGTATCACATGAATATTCATTCGGGAAATTTTTAAGTTAACCAGCTTATGCCTGGGCATTTTATATCAGTTACTCATTGTCCAAACGTTAGCGCATGCTCTTCGTTCCACATTACTCTGATGTAGCACGTCAAACTCCGTTGATTTTCCTAAAACTACGTGTCAACAGACACACTAAATGGTATGGAATTTGGGTGTTACAAGAATTATGAAAAAAATAAAGAAAAACAAATTCATAAAAATGCCAAAAATAAAAAACAATCGAGACAAATTCATATTCCTCAAGGATAAGATCCTCTAACCAAGTACACTAGTTTAGAATGAACACAAATATAAATGTTGAAAATAATCTAAAACATACCTAACAAATTGTTGTAGGACAAACTCAATAACTCGAGCGAAGATAAGTTGGAAATGGTCCGGGGAATGAATCCTGAAAGTTTGTTACCGGCAAGTCGTAAAATCTTCAATCTCTGAAATCTGCCCACCGCTAACGGAATGGTTCCTTCAATAGAATTATTATTCCAATCTAAGATCTCCAACATTGACAAATTGAATAGAGATAGTGGAATAAATCCATTAAGACTGTTATTTCGAAAACTCAAGTACTCAAGCAAAGATAGATCTCCTATCGTTGCTGGAACTTGCCCATGGAAGTCATTGTAGCTCAAGTTAAATAGTTTCAATCTACGCAATTGAACTAACTCTTTTGGTATTTGACCATAAAATTTGTTGTCACTGAGATTAAGTTCAACAAGGAATGAGAGATTCCCCAGTTGTGGAGACATGGTGCCCTTAAGACCCATGCCGCCAAGATTCAAGGAATGGACCCTTCCATGACGACTATTGCATGTGACACCAGTCCAATTGCATGGAGAAGAAGAGACAGACCAATTAGCTAAGAAATTGTATGGATCTGAAGTGATATAAGATTTAAGGGCAAGAAGGACAGATTTATCAGTACTGATGTTTGTATCAGTCCAAACTAAGGAAACCATAGAGCAATGAAGTAAGAGTAGGAAAACAAAGAAAGGTTTTTCCATGAGGAGCATATCAGACTTCTCAAAATTTCAAGCCCTGTTATACAGTAATTAACGCACGCATCGTTTTATACTTCTCCGCTGCGAAATTAAGTCAGTCGTTGTATTATTTTTGAAGATATAATATATTTAAAGATATATTTTATTTATGGTCAAGTCTTGTGGTATGAAGTAACCCAAAATATATGTTAATGAAAAAAAGCTTCGTCACTTAATTTCATAACGTGTTGAACAATTCCAGTTCTGGGACCACATTTTCGTCGTATTATTTTATTCATGGTGGGGTATAGTAGGCTATAAAGAGTAACCCCACAGAACATTATTGGAATACTTTGCTACCATGCATACATAAAATGCTTCTCTATAATTTCCTGGCATTGAAATCTAAATTCAGCTGGCCAAAAAAAAAAAAAAAAATCTAAATGATGATCGACCCAAAACAATCTAAATTGAGGAAAGAAATCTTGATTTTGTATTCTCACTCATTCTCATTACACGTGCGTGGTTAATTCGACCAATAATATGTTTAATTTATAAGCTTGTACCTCATTCAAGGCACTGACTGTATAATTTAACTGAGCGGACACATTCTCAATTTTAAAAAACAAATTCTATGGTTTTCAATTTCTTCAACTACCACTTTGAGTTTGAGGAAAATATTGAGTATTGTTATGGACTCGAATAATGGGCTTGGCAGAGACTGAGCCCAATAGGAGTACTTTAGGCGGGAAACCCTCCTTGAGATAGGTAACTTGCCAATCACCTCTTTAATGTGCCGTTAATTCAGGGATCATGCAGATACTGGAGCAGGCACCATTAAGACGTGAGATATGCACGACGCTAGAGAGGAACTGAAGGTTAGGAGGACGAAACCCTAGGTAATCTCTATAAATAGGAGGTTACCTACCAGGTATGTTCTCCACTTTCACCAGTACATTCTTTACCATTCAGTCTCACTGTTCACACACACCACCCTCAGGCGAAGAGCCAACCCCGTGTAGCACAGTGATCCGTTAGCAACCGTTGATATCTCCTCCATAGATACCAGTGGGCGCTATATCCGATCCAATATCAATCATACCTAGTCCATTGTGGCTAGACATCTGTGTTCTACGACAGAACAAGTATCATTGTATTCTTTAATTGGGAATATAAGAGGGAAGGACCTACACTGAATGATATTTGTTGAGGGGAATCTTAAAAATGGTAATTATTAAGGACCAAATTAAAAACCAAAATATAAAAATGTACAAATACAAAATTGGCCCTAATCAAACTCACATAGGAAAATATTTATTTTTATCTTTTAATAAAATCGTAAATATAATCACGAATGAGGAAGGAAAACTGATTAGGCTTTTGGAGATGCTGTTTTGCCATGACCGTGATTTTGTAATAATTAGTATAGAAAAATTGACTAATTTGACTGCGAACAATTAAGTCTATATGACTAATTTTAATTATGAAGCCTTTTTTTTTTTCTTTAGTAAAAAGGACTCATTATTCATTCACCTCAAAAAGCGCGGGGCACATGGCATGAGTATCGATATAGTCTCTACCTAGAAAGAATAAATGTATATAAAATAATTTTAAAAGGAAATAAAGCATATCTATAATTAATGTATCTACTTTTAATCTCAATTTATCATAAGAAAGATATTCTAAACTTAATAATTATGAGAAAATCTCTAAATAAAGCATGAAAATATGTAACAAAAATAACGATATGTAACAAATCAAGTCAAGTAATAAAACGCGGAGTTGCAAAAGGACATCTTGTATGATAAGATTAGAAGAAATTCAACTAAAAACTTAATTAGCATGTTGGGCGAATTATATTTGTTTTCACATATATTTAAAGATATTCTTTTGCAGCATTATTTCATTTATGGTCAAGTCTGGGGGGTATAAAATAACCTAAATTATATGTTAAAGAGAAGAAGCTTTGTCCCTTAATTTCATTTCGTGTTAAACGATTTCACTTATCTGGGACCACATTTTCATGATTTGAGAAAAGAAAACGGTATTACTCATAAATGGTATTTTTATTTTATCAACTTTGGGTTTCAACCGAACTTGCTCAACCAAGAAGGTGATCGATGGAAAGAGAAGGAAAATTGTGCATTGTACAACTTTCTTCGTTGTCATCATATTAAGGTACACATTTTCATTATGACCGCATTAATATTGTTTGTGGTCAACTCTGATTGGCTATATTATACTCCGTCCGGTTCTAATTATAAGACATATTTAACCGATTTTGAGAAGATTAAGGAAAGAAATTAAATTAGTTAATTTTACTCATTTTCCTAAAATGTCCTTATATAAATTTAAAATGACCTAAGTGAAAGTAAATTAATAGCTCTTACTACATGCCTCTCCAACCTAATTTTTTTCTACATGCTATCTAATTAAAATAATTATTTTACTATATATACATATATATGTGTGTATATAGATACACACATATATATATACATGTGTGTGTACATATATCGACAAACACATATCTTGACACACACACCCCCACACACATATAAACACACACATACACACAAAGATATACATGTATATATGTGTGTGTGTTTATATTTGTACACACATATTGACAAACACACAAATATACATATATGTACACACACAGTACACACACCCATATATATATATATATATATATATATATATATATATATATATATATATATATATATATCTATCTGTGTGTGTGTGTGACTATATATATTTGTGTTGGTACACACACATAAAATATATATGTGTAGACACACACACACAAAATATATGTATGTAGACACACACACACATACATACATACATACATACATACATACATACATACATACATACATACATACATACATACATATATGTAGACACACACATATATGTGCGCAGACACACAAAATATGTGTGCAGACACACACATATATACATACACACATATATGTAGACACAGACATATATGTGTGTGTGTCTATAGTGTCTATAGATATTTGTGTGTAGACACACACATATATACATACATAGATACACACACACATATATCTAAAAGTTTCATAGACTGGAAGAGTATACGCGTCCAGATACATATACTCACAAAAAATCAAACATTTTTGAGAGAATAAAATAGGGGTATTTTAGGAAAAAATTGACAATTATTAGAATATTGTCCTATTTTTAGGACCAAAACCAGCTCTCCAATGTTGTCTTATAATTAGAACCGGAGGGAGTAATACATATATTTATATCATAATAAATCGTAAGTAAAAAATATAATAAAAAAAGGACACAAATAACTATAAAAAAATAAAAAAATAAAAAATAAAAGTTGTTGCATAAAATAAATAAAGAAGTAGCATAATCAAATCAAGGACCATATTTTGAATATCATCATTATAAAGGGATCCCGTAAAACACGTTATATAAACAACCCATTAAAAATAGGTCAATGGAGTGCTTGGCTTCTGAGTAGACCTCAAAGTCACATTCCATTACACACCAAACAGTTTCTATGTGTGTGTAGTGTGTGTATCTTTATGTATATTTTATTTTTATAATATCATATTAGGTCGCCCAAAAGGAAAATACCACAAATGACTTCAAAAACCCATGTAAATAGTGCAGGTTTTAATTGTCTTTCTGTTTTTTTAACAAATTTTGTGTATTGTATGTGGTAAAAAGAGTATGTATTTTTGTATGTATATTTCAAAAGACACAACTCTGAATCTAATCATCCACTTTTTCCCAGAGAATCGAAGGAATTATTATGTGCAATTTTTAAAAAGCATTTTGAAAAATATATAGTATTGAAAGATAATAACAAATTAACATCCTGATAAAATTAAGATTGGTTTATTATTTTATACGAATATAGCTCGTATCCTATGGGAGTGAGTTTACATTTTATTGCTGATAATAAAATTATTTTAAGGATATTTTAGTGGTTAATCCTTAAAATAACTTTGCGGATGTTCTTCGGCTGTGAGATGTATTCTTGTCGTGGTGAGCCTGGCCCATATCTCAACTAAACTTTGTTTAATTGCAGTATATTTATTTGGAGGATCATTATTATTGTTTTTTATACATGAGGATCATTAATTTTGTGAAAACTTTATGTGTGAAAACCTGAGCAAAACCTGTGAGGTTTTGTTTTTCATTGAAGCAGTATGTTTTAAACTGTCAGGGGTTATCTCCAATTGATCCAGATTTCAATGTTAAGAAGTACATGAGCACAAATGAATGTATAAAAGGTTAACTTTCTAACTTCTAAAATCATGGTATTTTTATAATATGAAAAAAAAAGTACATGAGCACAAATGAATGTATATAATGTTAGAAGGAAATATATAAAAATAGATAATAAATAATAAATATATTCCATACTACTTGTAATTAAAAATAAAATTTATTCAATGCTACTTGTAATTAATTGGAATTTGAAGGTAAAATGAATATTGTGTGTGCGTAATAGTAATAAAGAAAAAATAGATATATAATAGGCACAAAATAAGATATCAACTTACAAAGTCATATTCATTTTATAATTGTCATTTATTTAGTGACAAAAGTGACGGTTTTTTCGAAACAACTACCATGTAACACTTATAAATGATTTGACTTCGAACATCTTATATTAGCAAAGACAAAATATAACGGTCTTCAAAAACAACCGTCATGTAACATTTTCAAACAATCTGTCTTCTCCAAGTACCAGTTCATTAGTCATAACATAACCCTTCATAACATCATTAGACCTTCATAAGTCATAACTCTTCATAACATCTATTAGACCTCTATTTAAACACATATATTTCTTGTGATTCTTACTACTTTTTTTTATCGGCCTCCTCCTTCTCTCCATCATGTTAACATCCCAGGAAGCTCCTCCTCCTAAAATGGAGGCTCTGATGTAGTTGTTGGCTGGCCATGACCGCCACACAAGATGTCTCACGGCATACGCCAAGTAAAAATATTGTATTAACCTAAGTAAAAATACTCTACCTTTTGAATACTGTGTAGCCCTAAGTAGTGGTGTAGAGAGCCCTTTTATTTATTTATTATTATTTTTTAGAAATGAAAATAAGATAGAACGCAAAAAGATTTCAGAAAAGAAAACGGTATTACTCATAAATGGTATTTTTATTTTATCAACTTTAGGTTTCAACCGAACTTGCACAACCAAGAAGGTGATCCATGGAAAGAGAAGGAAAATTGTGCATTGTACAACTTTCTTCGTTGTCATCATATCAAGGTACACATTTTCATTATGACTGCATTAATATTGTTTGTGGTCGACTCTGATTGGCTATATTATAATACATATATTTATATCATAATAAACAGTAAGTAAAAAATATAAAAAAGGACACAAATAACTAAAAAAAATAAATAAAAGTTGTTCCATAAAAGAAATAAAGAAGTACCATACTCAAATCAAGGACCATATTTTGAATATCATCATCATAAAGTGATCCCGTAAAACACGCTATATCAACAACCCATTAAAAATAGGTCAATGGAGTGCTTGGCTTCTGAGTAGACCTCAAATTTACACTCCATTTCACACCAAATAGTGTCTATGTGTAATACCCTAATTTTCATAATTCATGTAAATATTGTATTTTGGTAAATAATTAGTAAAATACAAAAGTAAATATGTGTCTCAAAGAAATATAATATATTGATTATATTTTTGTACAAATTTCACTTTGAAATTAATTAACTAATGGTTGGATTTCAGACTACATATTTAGGACAATAAAATGTGACATAATTAACACATTCAATAATGGTTAATTTCTGATCAAAAGAAGCAAGAAAAGGGGATAGGGAAATACTTAGTTTAATTGTTATCTCTTAACAATTATCCTTAGTAAAATAAACTTGCACTAATTGAGATTAGTTGCATAATTCTTCAAGATGATTAGAGACAAATTAAAAGTATCAAATGAGAGCTAATTATATTTGAAAATAATTAAGCCAAAGAGAATGAAATAATATCTCAACTAATTAAGTCTAAATCTTCATGTAATTGAGTTAGCTAATGGCAAATATAATTAAGGAGCATGTAAACACTTGATTAACATGATAATTAAGGATTGCTAATTAGTGTTGAAAAGTCAACAATAGCAACTAGCCAATGAGAAATCAAGAAAATAAGTTAAATCCTTAGGAAATTCATTGGACCAATGGGAGACTTGAGCCCTAGATTAAGGGTGAAGATTGAACTTAAACTAACACAAATTAGATCCAAGGCTTGAGAGGAAAGAAGAGGTATTAGATTTGCACATGGGAGGGAGGGAGGGAGGGAGGGAGAGGGAGAGAGAGAGAGAGAGAGAGAGAGAGAGAGAGAGAGAGAGAGAGAGAGAGAGAGAGAGAGAGAGAGAGAGAGAGAGAGAGAGAGAGAGAGAGAGAGAGAGAGAGAGAGAGAATTTATAATATTATAATGAAGATATTTAATTAATAAGAGCACATGTTGTTTTAACAAAAAAGATCTTCAATAGTGTAAGGATTTTTCTAACAACAATGAAGGGGTGGATCAAGTTTAATAAAGTAAGTTTGATGCTAGGGATCAAAGTGATTGCGTGTGGTAGTTTCTTGTGAGTTTGGAATTTTTGCTATAAATTGGCGCTCAACCCCTCTTCATTCTTCACACCAAAAACCAACTCAAATCAAATGGATTGAGTAGAGAGGAGGGGTGAAAATCATAGAGCAAGGAGGAGAAAGAACTTCAAGGGTAAGTTCTCTAGTTCTTGAGCTTTAGTCTTTAATTTTGATATAATGTTAGTTTAATCTAGAAAATTAGGAAGTAAATTCCTATATTTGTTTTTAGGTCTCCTTGCATTGAAAGATGCTTAATGAGGTAAAAAAATGTTGGGGAAATAATTTTTGGAAATCAATAGATCAAGATTGTGAAAATTGTATAATTTTTGGTTTAAAATCCTGTGTAGGCAGCGAAAAAGATGCTATTATTTTATGTTATAAATGAATTCATTAAATCATGAAATTTTACTTGAATAAATTATACATGTATGGATTTCCAAATATATAAAATATGAAGCATTTTGAGTTCTACATGTAACATCCCATGTTCACAAGCAGTATATATATATATATATTTTTTATCAAACATCATTTCAAAACATCAGAGTAGAGCACCGGAGCGATTGAGTAACTGAAATATATATTAAAAGTACCCATGATAGTATGTCTTGCTGTTTAAACAGCGGTACAAGAGTGTTTCAAAAGTACATAACAACATAAAGAGGTCTTCAGCCGGGTCTTCTATGTGGTCTGCTTGCCTCTCTCTTCGGTCCTCGGTCCTTCCGACCCTGAAGCTAAGTTAAGAGCTGAGGTCCATGCATCGAACCCCAGGTAACGGTTAACCTCATGATTACATACATCATATATGTACGACAAACATTCATAGAATTTTGGCAACATTTACTACGGTCAGACATAGGGTACACATATCAAATATGTATGGCAAAAACAATACAGTCGGATGACAGACAATAGTATAGTCGGAGTACAGATAATAGTACAGTCAGAGTAACAATACAGTCGGATGACAGACAGTAGTACAGTCGGATGACAGACAGTAGGTACCTTCGTTGACGGAATTTCGGTACGGCGGTTGGTCAGAACGTAATCAGGGATATCCTATCAATATAACAACGTATTTGTTAAGGATCTATCATTACGACGGACATTTTTAGTCATAATGACCATTTTACCCCTGACCCCCTAATCGGCGGAATTTCACCAGCACTTCGTTACTTTGACTTTAATCTTCCAAAATTTTTCCATAACTCCGACCCCATCATAAATTTAAAAATTACTGACTAAAATACCCCTAACATATGATATCTAATCATACTTGGAAGATTAAAGACCAAAACAACATTTCTACTATAACTACCGAATCGAAAACTAGAACTTAAGACTCGGTACCGGAAAACTTACCCAGAGCTTCGCTGCTTTTTCTCCCGGACTCCTCCTTCTCTCTACCCTCTCTCTAATTTCAAAATCTAGGAGGTTTTTGGTGTGAAAATATGAAGAAGGGTGCATGCCTATTTATAGGCAAAAACGCGAGGGCATAACGGTAATCTTCCAACTTCCAACTTCAATTTCTGGCCACAGAATTAAAGCACCTTTTTGAAACTCATTCTCCTCCATGGAACCCATATGGCCGACCTGCCCTATGCCCCAAAGTCCAAAAATGTAATCATTTTGTGCCACCTTGCATTGCTTCCAGAAGGTTTCTACCGACAAAGTCCCCGGTCGGTGTTCGAATCGCGTAATCTTGTAAAATCTTAGAAATCCAGAATCATAACTTTGAAGTTCTTTTCTTACTCATTAAAAATGTCTGGGTTAACTAAATTTTTGATCCCTTTCAGGTCTTCTCCGGTCCTGCCGAAGATTTACGGAAAAACGCGTCGGTTACGGGAGTAACTTCCGGAATCACCATCTTCTGGACAAAAATTCACTGATTCCGAATATGTCCAGATATTTTCCGGTCACGGAAACGACTTTGGAGACAGTCTATTCCGAGATAAAATTATACTTGTCTATAAAATACTCTGACCTTAGAAAGCTTGTTCATGGTTTTCTAGATAGGATTTAATCTCTATCCGTGGTCATTTATCCTATTTGCTTTTTACAGAATATTCCATAGAATATTCCTTTTTATTAATATTACATTTGCAACTTGCATCCAAATATCAAGATATTATTTTTGAAAAGTCCACAACTCCATTCACACCATAATTTTCGGCCAACATGTATTTTTTTATTTATTTTCGTTTTTTAATTAATTATTTAATTAATAATATATATTTTTTAATTATTTAATAATTATTTTTTATAATTTTTCCACAAAGTTTCCTATTGGTCCATACTTTGATTTAGGCTTAAAATTACTTAATCTCACCAATTTTTCTTCATATTTTCCCATTAATTAGAAAATATATTTTATGCTAATTTTAGCCATAAACCACTAATTATAGGGTTTTACATAATTATCCATGATTATTCCCTTGTTCATGCTTAAGTAATTAGCCAATAATTACTTAATTAATCCCCCACTAATTGTTGATAATTTTCTTATTTAGAAATAATTATTTCCTCACAACAATTGGACTTATATTGGTATTTTATGTTCTACATAAAATATTAAAAATCACGGGGTCAACAATGATCCCAAAATACTTTTTAATTTTTCCCTCACTATTTTCCAAGGAAATAAATCCCAAAAATTGTCTAAATTAGAGACAACATACTCTCTAATTTTTAATAATTATTTTATTTACCTCTAAGGATTTTTCATAATTTCCTTAAGTCACTTTATGCTCCACAAGGGCATTTTGGTCATTTCTGACACATTATTGATTTTCCCTAATTTCCAAGAAATTTTCCTTTAGAAAATAAGATAAATTTAACATTCTTTTTGAAACCACATATCCACCTATTTCTAATAGGTATTATTTATTAAAATATAATATTCCAGATAAATAATTATCCGGGTATTACATTTCTCCCCCCGTTATATAAAATTTCGTCCTCGAAATTTGCACTCTACCCACTAAACTTCGTACTATCCTGTTTTCGGACTATACGCGTCGGATCTCTACTTTTTATGCCAGCCGCTCCTCTTGGTGATCGAGAATTTTCTCCAGCCCAACCGCAAAAAATCTTGTCATTTCGTACTTTGGTATATAGTGTTTTCCGTGGCTCCCATACACCGCGGTCAACACTACAGATACCAAAATGTCTTCATAGCTCCCATACACCATGGCAACACAAGATACTTAAATGTTTCCATGGTTCCCATACACCATGATAACACCAAAATACCTCCTACTTAATGACACGATTGCGGTCAGATTGTAGCAACATGGAACATTTCGGATGGACAGCTTCGACATCCGGCCGATTCTTCTCAATGGAAGAAGATCGATCAATTATTTCCGAACTTCGGCGAAGAACCTAGGAACCTCAGGCTTGCCCTTAGCACGGATGGCATGAATCCCTATGGAAGCCTTAGCAAAGATACATAGCTCATGGCTCGTACTCCTGATTGTTTACAACTTATCTCCTATGTTATGCATGAAACGAAAGTACATCATGCTGTCTATGTTGATTTCGGGACCAAAACAACCCGGAAATGACATAGATGTTTACCTGGAGCCCTTGATCGAAGACTTGAAGGAGTTGTGGGAAGAAGGTGTCGATGTTTTTGACTCTTTCAAGAAGGAGGTCTTTAAAATGAGAGCCATGATATTTTGTACTATAAACGACTTCCCAGGGTTAAAAATATCAGTGTCATCTTCAGTAAGCCTGGAAAGAGTAGAAAAGAAACAAATATATGGAAGAAGAGATCTGTATTCTTTGATCTTCCCTAGTGAGACACTGTATTGATGTCATGCATGTGGAGAAGAACGTATGTGATAGTATTGTGGGCACGCTTCTCAACATACAAGGTAGTTCGAAGGATGGTGTGAAGGCAAGATTGGATTTGCAAGCAATGGGAATACGCGAAGACTTGCATCCAAGGCCATATGGGAAGAGAACTTATTGTCCCCCGACTTCTCATACTTTGTCTAAGGATGAGAAACAAAGCTTTTGTGAATGTTTACATGGCACAAAAGTTCCCTCGGGGTATTCTTCAAATTTTAAGAGGCTTGTCTAGATGAAGGACTTGAAATTAGTAGGCCAAAAGTCTCATGACTGTCATGTCTTGATGCAACAGCTACTCCCAGTAGCTATTCGAGGGATCGCCGAATATGATCTTCAGGTCGTTTTGACTAGACTTTGTTTCTTCTTCAATGCGGTTTGTAGTAAAGTTTTTAAGATTGAAAAGTTGGATGAATTGGAGAATGAAGGATATCTTATCTTGTGCCACCTTGAAAAGCTTTTTGTTCCTTCATTTTTGACATCATGGTTCATCTCATTGTTCATCTAGTGAGGAGATAAAGTTGTGCGGCCCTATCCATTTACGGTGGATGTACCCTATTGAAAGATCTATGAAATTCCTAAAAGGGTATGTGAAGAACGCGTACCGGCCAGAAGCATCAATTGTTCAAAAATATGTTTCTGAAGAGGCCATGGAATTTTGTCAAAATTATTTGGCCAAAGTAAGACATATTGGGCTTCCAAAACGTCAGCATGCTGAAGGGGGTAGACGTGGGGCTTCGGTAAAGAGTGTGGATCGTGATGAATTGTCACAAGTCCACTTATACATCTTGAATAATGTTGATGAAGTTCAAGCCAGCATATCTGCACATAAAGAGGTTGTAAGGAAAGAAAACCATCGAATGACCGAACAAAGGTTGATTAGGGAGCATAATATAACTTTTGCAAAATGGTTCAAACAAAAGGTCGAGGGATCGAATGTGTTTCGACACAATGAAATGGTTAGCACGTGGTCCCGAGGTTGAAGTCATAAGTTGGAATTCGTATGTGATCAATGGTTATACATTTTACACGAAGTCCCTAGATGATAGGAGCACAGTCCAGAATAGTGGTGTTATGTTAGAGGTGAATCTATGCACTTCTCCGATTCGAAAGACAAGAGGCCTAAATTGGCGGTCATGCCATATTATGGGGTTATTGAAGAGATTTGGGAGGTGGACTATGTCAGAATTAGATTTCCCCTCTTCAAATGCAAGTGGGTTAATGTCAATAATGGTGTTCGATCGATCGGCTAGGATTTACTTTAGTCGATGTCAATAGTAGAAGTTTTGGAGATGAACCTTTTATTATGGCAGACCATGCGAAAAAAGTGTTCTATATCACCGATCAAGAAAATAAAATGTGGTCTGTAGCTCTCCAAGGAAAGAGGGTCATTGATATTGATGAGGAAAGTCATTCAAATTATGATCTTCCTGATAGTACTCCTTTTTCAAGGGGTCTACCGGACATGAACGAAGAAGATGAAGCGGATAATGAACTCGGCATAAGAAATGATCATCAAGAAGGGATATGGGAGGATATCACTTTATAAAAGAGTCAATTCATAAGGTAATATTCATATGCAGAATTCTTAGAAAACTTTAAGGTTTTAACTATATATATTATATATTCCTTCTATGTTACGTTCTTAATTAAACAATATAATGTCACGCTGACTATGAATTTGTTCTTGTTTTGTTTTAGTGGCAGGATCCGATTCAAAGGGGCATGTTATAAAAGAGGATGCATGTTACGTTGTTGGGTGGGAATCAGATGAAGGCATGGTGAATAATATATTGGACTACATGTATGTTGATTTACGTGCTGTATTGTAACTCATTGTGATTGTAATTAGTTATATATCTTAGCTTATTGTATAAATTACTTTACCTGTTGTAGACTTAAGGCCACATAACTCATGGTGGATAATTATTTGTATTCTTTTTCCCAATTCAATTTATTCATGTTCATAGCTTGTAGCTTAAAGTATATCGACTTTTATGTGCTGTTTTGGATGGTGGATTTTTGTGTATTATATATGATCAGGAAGAACAGAACAGGAAAAAAATTCGGGAAAATTTAGAGCGCAAATAAATAAGACGGTCTTAAATGTTCAATTGTTAAGACCGGATGTATATCTATGACCGCTCTTAATGGTATTAAGCCGGTCTTAAAAGTTGGTCTTTTAAGACCGGTCCATTTATAAGTGCGGTCTAAAAGTTCAATTTTTAAGACCGGACATATGTAACATCCGGTCTTGAAAGTCAGTCTTTTAAGACCGGGATCTGGTCTAGGATATTACTATTTTTAGGACCGGGTTTATTTTTGTCCGGTCTTAATATTCGGATCTTTTAAGAGCGGTCTAGTTTTTGTCCGGTCTTAAAGTTTGAGTTTTAGGACCGAACAAAAAATATTTCAGATCTATTTAGTACGAATTTTAAGACCGAAGGTTTAAAATGTCCGGTCTTAAAGAAAATCTTTAAGACCGGTTCTATGTGTCTGGTCTTAATAGGGAGACTTTTAATACCGCCTGGAACAAGACCTGTCGCGGGTCCGCTCCTAATATACCTGTTTCGTCCGGTCTTAAAATCCTTTTTTCCACTAGTGGTTATAGCTAACTATGAGGCCTTTGTTCCTAAGTACTACCACAATAATTTTTTGGTGAAGCCTCTGGTCCTACACAAATATACCCAAAGTCTTCAGACTTAGATTGTAGGCAAAGGATGGTGCTCCACTTGTAATTACATATGCAATAAGATTACAACAACAATAAACACAGCATCCAAAATAGAATATCCCATGTAACACCCTAAATTTCATACCTTAAATGGTGTCGGTTGACACTTGGTTTTAGAAAAAATTCAACAGAGTTTGAGGTGCTACATCAGAGTACTGCGGAAACGGAGAGCAATGTGCTAACAATTGGACAATGAGTATCTGATATAAAATACCCTGACATATGATGATGCCAGGCGTATGCTGGTTAAATTGAAAATCCCGAAGGAATATTCGTGTGATACAATATACCAAGCTTTGTACAATTACATTTCTCAAAAAGTAACTATACAACCTAAACCAAGCCTTGACTAGACTCGGGGCAATGAACCTAACTCCGTTAACCGAACAGAATGACCAGGTAAGTGTCTATCATGGGGGCCTCACCGAGTTCACGGCGACTGATTGGCTGACCCACATAGACTAGCCTTGCCTTTGGCACCAAACTGTTCGAAGTAACTTTATTAGATCCATGCCTGACAATAGGCTCTGATAATCTTCTTCCGACTCTTGTCTCGACCAGTGCATTATTACGATTTTGCCTCTTGGTTCCTCTCTATGGCTCCGTCTACCGGTGCCTTCTCTGTTCCTGATCCTTACCTGTACTATCATTTAAGACTGAGATCCAATGCCCATCGGACCTCAGGTAACGGTTAACCTCATGCTTATATACACAGTATATGGATTACAGATATTCACAACATAATCAGTATATGAGCACACAACGAATGTATCGCACACAGCAAATGCATCGCACACAGCACCTATATCGCACACAGCCTAGCAGATGTATCGCACACAACATAACAGATGAACAATTATCTTCTCACACACATATGCATTCACTAAACATACCATCTATACGCATACAATACACATAACACATATACACATACAATAATCATCAGAGTTAGTGTTACTAGTATGCGAACGTACCTTTCACCGTGTAATGGCCAATCGTCCGGTCTTTTGGACCCGACTCCGGACCTCCCGGATATCCTAAAGGGTAATATCATATCTATTATTTCATAAACAATATCCTAACAGATATTCTAGTCACAGATGACTATTTTACCCCTGACTTTACTAACTGACTAAATTTGCCAGAGCTTCGCTACTTTGACTCTAATCTTCCAAAACTTTGCCATATCTCTATCTCCATCATAATTTTCGAAATAAATACCATATTTAACCCTAAAACATGATATCAAAATTATACTTGGAAGATTAAAGATCAAACTAACATCTATACTAAAACTACCGAATGAAATACTATAACTTAAAACTAGAGACCGAAGAATTTACCCAGAACTTTGCTACTTTTCCTCAAGAGCTCTTCCTTCTCTCTTCTCTCTAGATTTTCGAATTGCCTCTTGGATTTGGTGTGAAAATTTTGAGAGGAAATGCAAGCTATTTATAGGAAAAAACTATGGCATCTTTTTAATTCCTTCCAACTTTCTCTTCTTAATTTCTAGCCCTTAGATCTAGGTTTTCATTTGAAGCTTCATCCTCACCCTCCCTTCTAGTTGGCCACCTCCCCCCCCCTTCTCTCTCCAAAAATGACATCATCCACATGATGTCATCCTTTATACTTTATAGATTCAACCGATAAATTCCCCTGCTCAGTGTTTCTAATCGAATATTCTTAATGTTTTCAAATACTTTTTGAGGTAATCTTAGAGGTCTATGATATCACTTGAGAAATATTTGGATTAACAAAGATTATGGTCCCATTAAGGGTCTTTCCTAGCTTTTTAGTCATTTTAGGATAAACCCCGTCGGTTACGGAAATGACTTCGGGAATAACCAACTTCAGGATAAAAATTCACTTGTTCATAATATGTCCTGAGTTTAATACTTAGTTCATATATTTCAAGATAGGATTTAATTTCTATCGGTTCTCATTTATCCTATTTGCTTTTTATCAAAATATCTTCTTTTATTTTTTATTATTTCCATCCACTTGCATACACACACACACAAACACAAACACATTTTCTCTCTCCTTTCCTCTTCATAAATTTCGAATTTATGGCCCCTTTTTGGCCAAAGAATATGCTCCCCCACTTGCCAAAATATCCCATCTTTTATGTGTTCCCATTGGCCAATTTATTTTCACATGGATTAAGGTTTGATTTATTTGAACCCTTAGTTTAGCTTCAAAAGATTAAATCTTGGCCTTTGATTTATATTGACTTGTCATCACTAATTAGAAATCCCTAATCATCATACTAATCAAGAGTTTTAATTGCCATTTACTATAATTGCCAAGGTGTGATTAGTTCTCTAATTAACTATGATCATTAGTAATTATTTTTATGCTAATCTTGATCCTTCATTGGTCAATAAACTCAAATTAGGGGTTTTATATAATTAACTTTGGATATTACCTTTATTCATGCTTAAACAATTAGCAATTAATTAGTTATTTAATCACCTACTAATTGTTGACAATTTTCTTAATTAAGATTAATTGTTTTCTCACAATTATTGTGTTGACATTGGTAATTTATGCACCATGTATTATATTAAAAATCATAAGGCAACTTATGTTCCCTAAAATAAAAATTGGGTTTTTCCTCTTTAAATTCCAAGGAAATAATTTAATAAATTACCAAAATTAGAGACAATATACTTTCCTATTTTTAATAAATATTTAATTGCCTCTTAAGACATATTATAATATTCCCAGGGTATTTTATGACCCACAAATGTGTTTAAGGATTTTTGGCACTTTATCCCTTCTAATTTCAAGAGAAATTACCCTAGAAAATAAGGTAAATACAACATAAGGTTTGAGACCATATATTCACCTATTAACAATAGGTATTATTTATCACAATATAATATTCAAGATAAATAATTATCCGGGTATTACATTCCAACAATAAACGAACAATATCACCAAGTGTTTTCTTATAAATTAAATTTGAAACACAATTAATTAAAAATAGACTAATATGTGTGTGTGTGTGACACATGGTACAATGGAAAGAAGAACCGCTCATTACCACACCCAAGTGGAAAAAAGAAGAAAATTGTGTGTGGTCTTTAATTTCTTCACTCATCACCATCATCAGGACCATATCACCACTTCATTACTTCGTTTTTGGTCAAATCTATATTCCTACTTAAACATACTCAAAGTCTTCTTATGGATAACAACAATAGGAAACACATACTTTTGGATTATGTATGCTAGGCATGAATGATGAGTGGAAGTTCTCTGTTGACTTGTTTACTCAAACTCAAAATAGATATTGTAAAATCCTTAAGACAGATACAGTCATCACAAAAGAACCAAATACAACAATAACGCATAAAATGGTTCAAAAAGACAAAGAAATAGCTTGAAGATAAACTAAGTTCACATGATCACTTTAGAAAAACTCACTTTCAAATACTTCATATGGTAAACATTATCACCCCATTTTTACAAGCGACTACATGCTCCACCAACAGAGATTGGTCTAGTTGGTGATTGAACCATATTTTTATATGATTTTCCATAATTAAATTGGGATTTTTAATATATTTTCTAGGACATTATTGTATGATTAGCACTGATTTGAATTAGGAACATTTGTATTGAATTAGTTGTAATTAGGGGTAAAATGGTCATAATTTGTTAATTATTCATGCGAATGATTTTTAACGTAGGCAAAATGACATAAAAAGAGCTTTAAAATTGTAAAATTCTAAATCAGATTTGTTATCAATAATTAATAAACTAATGATGAGACTTGATGAACAATTCACAACTCATATAATGAAAAATATCTGATTTAAGATTTTACAATTTTAAAATTCTTTTTTTGTCATTCTCCCTATAACCTACTGCCAACGTACGTAAGAACATTTTTTGTGGGTAATATGTAAATATATGTATGTATGTAAGCACTTTTCGGGGGTGTGGAGACATGTTTTAGCATGGTGAACCTATGACACCCACCTCACCTAATTTTATGTTTTTAATTTAAAAAACAGAAAGAAGAAATGCTCCACAAATACAACAAATTAAACTAAACTAATAATAACTAAAGATCTAATCAACTATTATTCAATAACTAGTTGGCCTCTAAAATGCATCTTACGCAAACATGACCTTGACTTTTCCTGTGATCCCACCACGTCAGTCATCATAGGTCGTGCCTTAGGTAAATCATCGTAACAATTTAATGCCAACTCAAAAATTGATGATATATGTGGAAATACATTATCAATATTTTAATTGTTTTTGTGCAGCAAATTGGCATCTAGAACATTGATAATGGAATGAGGTGTTGATTTGCTAACTCAATCTCTCAATCTTATCTCAATCTCATACTTTGAACAAACATCGCAAGAGTTGTTGGCTTCTTTCTTGTAAGAGTTTCCATAAGTAAAATGTCACAACTCATAACCATACACATCTCCTTTTATGGATACAGCTCCTTTTATCCCTACTCTGTATATCAAATTGAATATCGATAGAGTCAAAATATAATGCATATATAATAACTTCGCAAGTGCACGACTTGTATCAAGTAATAAAGAATAGGAAAATATCATTCTCATGAGGACTTAGTACCCAAACTTTAATTAAATATTAATTTTACACTTTGGTTTAAGTTAAGCAATCCAAATTGAATTTAACTAAGAGGAAATAAATTAAAAAATAAAATTAAAACAAACAAACTACCACAATAATCAAATGAGCAACCCAGAGTCACTAATCCCTTACTAGTTTCATGAACCTTGATTTCACTAATTTAATTAGTTTTAATATCAATTTCATTCATCTCGAGTATAAATAGCTATAACTGTCTACTAGTCTACTTACAATGTAAATTGTTATGTTTAACATAATTACTCAAGAGGAAAAAAAACCTGAACATACTATTCAACAAATATATGGGGCCATTAGGTTTATGTCTATCCTAATCATAAATTAAATCGTAATCTAATCTCATGTTATTTAATTTCAGAGCCTAATTAAAATTCCTTCGTCAGGTAAATCCTAATACTCAAATTCATATTCAATGATGGCTAGTCACCAAATAGATAAAGCTAAACAAGATTAGACATACATGGCTCTAATCAACATGAAACCAGCACTAACATAATTAGATGCAATAATCATCGAGACAAAGGAAAGGAAAATGAGAATAAAACCCTGCGAGTTCATATTCTTCTCCTCCTTAATTCTCACCACATGCTCTGTTCAGATTCAAATTCAGTGGTGTAGTGAAAATGAAGGTTCTGAGCTAGTGTGACAGAGGATGATGGTGAAGAGCTGGAGGTTTTGAGCTAGTGCAACAGAGTTCTGATGGTGAAGAACGATGGAGGTCGCGGTGCTGCTCTGTCTTCTCCGAACCAAGCGGCCGTGTTGTTCGGTGGAAGTAGAGGAGGGACGGTGGTCAGTGTTGGTGTGACCGTAGGAGGAATGGTGGTGGTGAGATGTGGCTTGTTCCTCCTCCCATCGCCTCTCGCTCTCTGTTTTCTGTCTGCGTTGAACTCGCGGCGCTGGGTCTCTCTGGGTGTGCATGGGAACATTCTGTTCCCTAGCACTAATTCTGAGATGAAATAGTTTTTTTCTGATTCTGTGCCTGGGAAAAGTTCTGAGAAACAGAATTACGTTTGTTAACTCATTTTATTTTTACTCCGAGAATCAAAATTACGTTTGTTAACACATTTTATTTTTATTTATGTAATTTTTATATTCAAAAAATTATTTATGTGGTGGTGGCGGTGGTGGTGGCGGCAGCGGCGCGTGGGGGTGGCGGTGCGGTGGTGGCGGTGGCAGTGGTGGCGGTGGCGGTGGTGGCAGTGGCAGTGGTGGTGGTGTTGGCGGTGTTGGCTGTCGTGGTGGTGCCGGTGGCGGGGGCGGGGGTGGGGGTGGTGGTGGGGGTGGGGAGGGTAATTGATCCGTCGCTTAGGGTGATTGGAATTTCTTCGCTTCGTCAATGTCACGATCGAGAGAATGAGAAAAATAGATGCTGGTTTTGTGCCCTGTAATAGAGAAGCAGAAATTTTCTGCTTCTTTTTTTATTCCCCAACACAAAAAAGAAACCGGTTCATCCCGTGGAAAAAAAAAAACGGATTTACTAAACACAATTCTTATCCAATTTTGTTCCTGGGAACAGAAATTTAAAAAAAAAAAAACTCATTCTGAGAGCATTAACATACACACCCTCTATCTCTTGCTTCAGTCCAGCCTCTGTCGTGCCTTTTTCTTTCTCTTAGATTTAGGTCTCCATCCTCAAAATGCCCAAAACGGTGTGCTCCTCTGCTCCTTACTTCTTATTGTGAAAAAATGACAAAGGAAAATTATATAATAATAATTAAAACCTAAACGTTTTTCTTTCTTTCTTTCTTTTAAAAAAAAAAAAAACTTATATTATTATAATTTATTTATTCTTATATATAAACCTTAATATTTCTATTTAAAATTGAGATATTTGCAATACAATCCCCGAAGTAATGTGTCAAATTAATATCTTATAATAATTTTCAATAAATCCCTTTAATTTGATATTGATGACTCCTAACTATATCAAAATATATTTCGAATCTTTTAAAAATGGGAAATCATCACACTAATAATTCGCTATGAGGAATTAGAACGTGGTTGAATGTTAACGAAAAGGTTTATTAGTTTGAATTGATTGGTGAGAATTAAGAAGAAATTGAGGCATACTCTTCTGAATCCCGTTTACTTTCAACGTAATGTGGTTTGGTAAGTGTGAAAATGGAGATTATTTTGTTCTTATCTCATTTTCCATCACCCTATTTTCTCATTTACCTGGCACAACGTTGATCTTTCCAGAATGGACGCACAAATTTATAATACTGAATTAGTAATCTCTCTTCATCGTCATTTGTCAGCTATTTTTGGTTCAAAATGGGTGTTTGGAAGATGTACATCATCGATACATTCTTCTTCGCTCTCTCCATCTTTCAATGCCTCTTCTCGAAATTTCAACATGGAGAAAATTGTGTATGTATAACAGTAACATTATAACAATATCTTGGATTGGGTATATTAGCTAGGCAGTTTGGATGTCATTATATGTAATGGTAGTTGCAATTTGATTTCCATTTATTTTCTAATAGTCCTTTAAGCCAAAAATTAGCTCAACTAACGAGCCTTCGGTTACATGCCTATGGTTCAGGTCTTAATTCCATCAAGAGTAACTAGTTTTGAGTAGATGGTGAATGATACAATTCTTTTGTGAGTGTGTGTTTTGTGGTTTGAGGGGCCGTGGGGTAATTTTTACCGTTTATCTGACCAGGTTTTACAGCCAGATGTTGCATTGGATCAGTTTATGGAGACTGGGATCTGAGAAACAACTAAAGAGAAATCTGGGGCATCATGAAAATGATATGAGTTAAGGAAATGGATTTTAAGAGGTTCATGATTAAGGCATTATTGGATTTGGTTCTTGATACCAGAGGAGGAAATATATAATGTAGAAACTGCGAAACTGTCTGAAATTTTCATTGGTTGAAATGGATTTTAAAGGTGATCTTCCCCAGAAGCCTCCGATCAAGGGAACAAAAGGCATAGAAGAATCAATTTTCTTGCATGGGGACTTGGATCTACATATCATAGAAGCAAAAAATCTTCCAAACATGGATTTTCATACTGAAGCCATGAGAAAATGCCTTACAGTAGGAAACAATTGTGCACCTCCCTTTGTGAAAGGACTCAAGACACACTCTGAAAACATAAAATGATCACTAGTGATCCTTATGTCTCTGTCTCTCTAGCAGGGGCTACTGTAGTTCAGACTAGAGTCATATCTAATTGTGAAAACCCTGTGTGGGATGAACATTTTATTGTTCCAGTTGCTCACCCTGTTCAAAAAGTTGTGTTTCTTGTGAAAGATGATGACGCTTTTGGAGCTGAACTCATTGGAGTCGTGGAGATACCTGTTCAGAAGATTTTGCAGGGAGCACTGTTAATGATTGGTTTCTCATCATCGGCGAAGGAAACTGCTTAAATCCTTATCCTGAGTTGCATATTTCTATAAAGTTTGCACCTGTGGGAGGAGACAAGAATCAGGAAGGTCATTTTGCTGTTCCTAATACATATTTCCCTCTCAGAAAAGGTGGGAGAGTGACTCTTTATCAAGATGCACATGTACCAAATGGTATGCTGCCTGAAATTCCACTTGAGGGTGGAAAAGTCTATAACCAAGGTAGATGTTGGGAGGATATATGCCATGCAATTTTGGAAGCTCACCATTTTATATATATTATAGGGTGGTCTATTTACCACCCTGTAAAGCTTGTCAGAGAACCAACAAAGCCGATTCCTGTTGGTGGAGAGCTTTCACTTGGAGAATTGTTGAAATACAAATCACAAGAAGGAGTCCGTGTGGTTATCTTGATCTGGGATGACCGAACATCGCATGACACCATTTTTTTGAAAACGGTAATTCTAATTACTTCAATGAAATGATGATTAAACATGATTTCTATTTAAAAGTTTTCATATTGATTATTTCCATCAATTCTCAAGGATTTTTTTATTTTTTTTTTGGTGTGTGCTGAATTGTCTACTTTTAAGATATTGCATTGAAGTATTGAAATTACATTATCCAAATTTGCTTAGAACATTTAAATTATCAAAACGGAATAGTGCAGGTAAGGAGAAAACTAGGAGGGGTCACAGGATGCAAGATAGTTCTCACAGAAAAGAATATATATATTCTTTATGGGTCAGTTAAAATGAACGGTCCTCTGGAAATTTGTAGTAATCTTCAATCATGACATGCTTTATGAACATAAGTGGAAGTGCTTGACATTATTGTGTTAAGTACACCATCGCTTAGATCTAAAACTGGTGTGGTTTATGATAATCGATTTGTGTGATTGCAGGAAGGTGTCATGCAGACACATGATGAAGCAACAAAAAAATTCTTTAAACACTCCACTGTCCAGTGCGTGCTATCTCCACGTTATCCAAGCAACAAGCTCAGTATTTTCAAGCAACATGTATGTAATTCCTGCTTTTGAATTTATATTATGCATGACATGAGTACTGGGGTTACTGCTGAGTAACACCAATATCTCATGATTTGTTGGTAGATTTCACGTTATTTTATATATGAGAGATGTAGTAGTGTTCCTTTTCTGTTTGTTTAACTAGTACATATTTAAGGTACCTGATTAGGAGGTGGGCTAGCTAAAGTGGTTAGGGTGAGGTAGGGTATAGGTAGAGATCTAGAGTTCAAACCCTCCTAATATACTAAAAAACAAGTGCATATTTAATTGGATTGTATTGGTTCAGGTTGTGGGAACTCTTTTTACACATCATCAGAAGTGTGTGCTTCTTGACACTCAAGCTTCTGGGAATAATAGGAAAATAACTTCTTTTATTGGTGGGCCTAGATCTATGTGATGGCAGATATGATACCCCTGGGCATCAACTCTTCACTGATCTTGATACTGTCTTCAGAGATGATTTCCGGAATCCTATGCTTCCGGTAAGTGGTATGATGCAAGAAAGATTCCTTTTTCATGGTTTGTCCCAATGCATGTATAAGTAATCTCATGTCCGTGTTTTAGCACAAATATTTATCAGTGCAAGCAAGAAAAGTCTCTAAAATCTTGAATCTACTAATGCATTTTTGTCATGAGAAAAATGTCATGCATTTGTTTTGTTTGGGCACCCAAAAAATTGAGAATATGGACCTGACTAGAAAGGTTAAATGTAATCTTGATTGAGTCTTGGTGCGGTCTCTCTCTATCCCTCCCTAAAAATGGTGAACATGGCATTTCTAATTAGTAGCTAAAGTAATGCTGGAGTAAAAAAAATATGAAGAACTACAATGGGAAGCTGTGTGAAATTGGAAAAACGAGTGAGCAGATGGATAAGAGAAATATAGGACGTCCATAAACTAATTAACCTTCTTGGACTGAAGAATTTTAGAGAGCATTATCAAATTTTTCTTTGACCTTCACTCATCTTAAGCATTTGCTTTGAAAGTGGCCCTTGACATGGCATTACACCTCCTATTACCAAGTGATCTAGAGTTAGTGTTGGCTGGTAACCAACAACCTGTTGGTTGAGGTGGTAAGGAGCCTCACCCCTGTAAGGAAGAGAACACAAGTTCGATTCCCGGGAAGCACACTTGTTAGGAGAGGTGAGAACCATTTGCCTTCTAAGCTCCAAGAGGGAAACTTTTGATAAAAAAAAAAAAAAAAAGAGTTAGTTTTGGTAATCAGCTTGTCAACCAAAATCTGAGGCTGATGATCTCCAATGGGTAGATCCTCAAATCTGTGACAAATTTGGTCTTCAACACATCTTTTCTTGAAGGTCCAGATTTTTAAAATAAAAATATTAAAATAGGAAAATAAATAAATAGGACCTTGACAATCCTCATTAGGTGTACCCTGTAATTGAAAGGGATCTAACGAATCTTTTGGCCAATCACTAATGGCTACTAGTTCCTTATAATAGGTTTATCGACTTGTTTCCAAATTTAGGTCCTCCCGATCTGCATTTCAATTGTTGCTTTTCCTGTCTGTTGGGCTTTTATACGTCAGTTCATTATTTTATTTTCTATTTCTGTCTTTTGTGTTCCTTCCTTCCCTGGTTAGGAGCTTTGGCCTGTGACTTGTTACATGCAGCTTTCCTGTTTATTCTGCTTCTGTTTTTGTGAAATTCATATCTTTTATCGATGAAATACCAGCATTATTAGCAGTTTGATACTTGTATTCTCCTATTTTCTTTATTCAAGTTAGTAACAGTTCATCACAAGGTATGCTGGTTCTTATATGTATCAGTTTGTCCACATTTCTCAAGTGCAAAAATATTGTCTGATGAATCACTGATAAATCCCAATTTTCATATATTTTATCCCACCTTATTCATTTATTTTGGGGACTATTTTAGGCTAATTTGGAATTATTAGGCAATATTTGGATTGTTAGGCAATTTTAGGAAATAATATAAATCAGAATTAATTGTGAGATTATTAGGCTTAAATTATTAATATTCTGATTGATATCTTCTGATTGAATAATATTTCTAAATATATGATAGATCACGATTTTATTTAATTCTTGTAGGGCAAGAAAAAGCATGTTAGAACATCCTACGATGCATTTAATGGGATCAAGTTGGTACCCAAAACTCTTCCCTCCTTGAATAAATAGACCTAGCCGCCAACAAGAAAGACACGCTCTCTCATCTGAAGCTCTCCTATTCTGCGGCACCCACCTCCTCTCGGGAGCAGCTACAGTCCACTGCAGTGGACTGTTCGCTGTGCAAAAAACACCTAATAAATTATACCGCATGCGGTACACACACCGCATGCGGTATAATTTATTAGGCAAAGAAGCGCAGCGGACGGTCCACTGCAGTGGACCGTAGCTGCTCCCCCTCCTCTCCATCATCAATTCCTTCAATTCCATACTTCCACTCACGTGATTTTCCCATCCTTCCACCAACGCAATCCCATTCTCATTCAGCCACACACACACGTCATTTATCCACAATTATTCCGCATTCCTTCTAATGGTTGTGACATACTATTTGGAGCTTGGAGGAGGGAATAAGTCCATGGAAGGTTAAGTTTTGGAGGCAATTTGGGAGGGGCATGGAGGAAGCTAGAGCCTAGAACTTACACTTCACTACTAGACCCTCCATTTTGCGAGGAACTATGATTTCCTCGCAAAAAGGGCATATTTGCGAATATTCCTCGCAAAAGGAGGCTTTTGTGAGGGAACTATTGGTTCCTCGCAAAATATTCAAATACCCTAATCGATTAACACGCGAGAGGCAAAACGAAGAGACAGAGAGCACAAATAACAACCACATCCCAACCGTGGAACATCTTCTTCTACCTACACTACCTCCATCGTCCCATCAACCACTTCGGCCACCCTCCACCGTCACCTCCAGGCAACACCGACCTCGCCGTTTCGGAAACGTAACCGGCGTCGTGGTTGAGAAGAAGAGGACGATATCCGAGATGCGAGACCGATAGAGACCTCTCGGACTGGAATCCCGATCCTCCTCGCCATCATCCCCGAACCAGATCCGTCGTTGCTCGTGCTCTTCTTCTCCCTTGGTTCCGCCGTTGTTTAGGTATGCATATTCTAAGTTAGCTAACGTTCTGTACTGAAGATTTATTAATTAAGTGAAGGGGAAGTAGCGGTAATCAGGATGTTGATAGGAGTAGAACAAAGCACAGATTGGGATATGGTGTTGTGTATATTTGTACTGCTCTGTTCGAATTTATTTGTTTTAAATCATGTCCCTGCTTCCCTTGAATGATGCCTTTAGATTTCAGATTGTGAACTTGAATTGGAAATTAGCATTTGTAGTTCTAAAAGGTGCACAAAGAATTTGAACAGCTTATACATGTGTGTGTACATATGAGTGTTATCTGTTTCATTCAAAATTATATGGGTGTTCTGGTGTTTATGAGTTAATGAAGATATAAATATTTCAGATGAAAGGCACCCATAAACAAAATGTTGGAGGCTCATGTGTATATATAGTGTGTTAGGAGCAATGGGATTGAATTTTTATATTGTTCCCTTCATGCTCTATTCTCGCATTTCAACTCCAAAGAAGAAGGAATTGAATTTAAATAAATTTAAGTGCTTCAATGAGTTTACAAGGGACAATGGAGTAGGTACAAGCTATAAGTTGATGTATTTGAATAGTTCCTCTACTGCCAGCCAAACGCATAATCCTATACATGGAAAAGGTAGTATCCAGAAACCAAGAGATAAGATGTAATAATGATACATCCACACATATCTGAAATACTTTTGATCTAAATATGGTTAAATAGATGTGAAGATATACATGTTATGTGAATTAGACAAGAAGCTTATATTCCCTCCAGCTTTGAAATACTTTTTCATATAGATCTGTTAAAAAATATGTGCATAATAATACTCTCCCTTTTTTTAGTTTTCCTGTAATATTCCCTCCAAACATATCCCAAATTGTTCTCTTTCTCTGTGTTTGTAGGAAAAAATAATTTTAAAAAGCCTATTAATGATTTATTTTACATTGTTGAATTTGAGGTAGGTATTTTGAAGGACAGTAACATTGAGACTCAGCTTGTTTGTAATATATTTGATGTTAATGGTGAAGTAGCAGCAGGTGTTGCTAGTGTTCAAGCTATTGTAAGTGGTTTTTTTCCATGAGTTATGCTATCAAGTAACTTCCAAACTTATAAAAAAAGTCTAGTTGTTGCAGGAGAAATATCTGACACCTGATTGGATCTTGCACTTCAAGAGCACCATACATCATGCTCCATTGTTGTTGGTTGATGCGAATCTGAATCTTCCTTCCCTACAAGCATCTAGAAAAAGTACATAACATGACCCTTCACCACTAATTCTCTTCTTTTCTGTCTCTCTGGTTTCTTCGGATTATAAATGTTGATATTAGTTCATCTCTTTGCATGAACACCGGCATTCCTCGCAGCCGCAGCACTCGAATGTCCCGTCCGGTTTGAGTCGTTGTCGCTTACCAAATCCAAAAGAATTACCTCAATTGTCAAGCATGTGAGTGCTAAGCTCTATACAATGTTTCTTTTATCTCCAAGACTTCTAGGAAGGATTTGGTCAAAAGAATTTTTGAAAAAATCGAGTATTGTTATAGTCTGAAATAATTTTATCACCAAATCCAGATTAATAGGTTATCATTATGTATCATATCAATGTGCATTGATTTCGA